>JALLBA010000902.1:0-12998 GCA_036939675.1 Cyclostephanos invisitatus
TTTTTTTTTTGGACGGGTGACGGACAGAAATAGAGTGGCAGATAATAGGAATTTTCGATCTCTATCATACCAATTCCTACGCTGCTTTTTTCACTTTGAGACTCCACGCAAGTGAGACCTCAGAAAATTGCTAAATTTATCGATATTTGATATCTGACGGTCTCGTAATATCGAATACAGAGATAATGTCGCCATAATTCGCTAATTTATCGCTATATTCGATATCTGACGGTATTTATGGTGACTGTTATTACCTGAAAAATCATATATAGTGATAAAAATCGCCATAATTTGCTAATGTATACGCGCCATCTATATTCCAATTTAGGGGGGAGTGGTAGCCTTGTAAATTCGAGGTTACGGGACTGTCATTTTGTGGACCAATATTCGATATTTGATATTAGGCCCCAAAATGACCATGTATATTTGAATATACACATCAGGTAAATTCGAATATACAGATGTTCGATATTTAACCGGCAGCTAGTTTCGAATATGCGGTATATTCGAATTTAGCTGCGACAGTTCCACTGTAAAAAGATACGAAATTAATTTTTAAAGTCAAAAATATCGCTGGTGGCGATAGTTTTTGGGTCCGCCCAGACTAAACAATACAAAACCCTGCTTCGCATCTTGCGAGCAGTTCGTTTTTTGAGAAGCTGCTTGTTTTTGTCCACCGGGGTCTTCCGTCCAATCTACCACGTATCAAGAGTCAAGGGATTCGATTTCCATGCTAAGGCAGGAGTTGCTGCTGCTAATCTGTTGGCATATCGATATCTATGAGTTCCGGCTAATCCGTCGTACAAGAGGCTAATAGATGGGACCAAGCTCTACCTATCTTCGAGAATGAGTGAATCTTCTAAGGCACCAGATGGGTTAAAGGACTCCGAGTGCAAGGGCAGTGGGGGGTCCGTCCGCCTATCCCATATGTCCCTCCTACAGATCTACTGCAGACCAAGGAGAGCTCAGATAACCTCAAGGTGAAATTGCCCAATGGGACAGTTTTTACCATGACTATCTTTGCCAAGGGCAATCCGGAAGATTATCTCTTGCACGTGCAGGCGGTTCTGCGTCTCATTAACCAGAAAGGACTTGACAAGCAGTGCAAGAGGCTACAAAAGGAACTAAGAGAGCACACTGAAGCAGAAGTCTATTGGGCCTCATGGATCAAATTCCAAAAAGGACCAGGACAATATCAATGATGAGCTGGCTCTGACCCAAGAGATGTTCAACCAGACTCAACAGTACAACAAGGCCGTAGCGGTCACATACGAGCTCCTACGCAACCTGCTAGCCGGTGAACCACAGATCCAATGGGATCGTATCATTTGCAAAATGCACAAGCGTGACTTGTGGGCTGCTGTGAATGGCAAAAAGCAGCACGATGGAAAGCACCCTCAGGGATAGTGCTTTTTTGGACTGTCTCGAGCTACATAAGCTCACGGTCTTTTCTGCCGATGCTGCTGAAAGGCAGAGGTACTACATCCAACAGGCAATATGCAAGCCCCAGCAAGCAAGTGTACGTCAGTTCACATCCCGCGTGGAGGTACTGAACGGGTATCTACAATACCTGCCAATGTCGAAGAACAGCCCAAAGGCTGTTGCTACCACCAAAAAGGGGAATGTCCCCTTTGAGGAGGCTGATCTAGCTTCGATTATACTGGCTGGGTACAATCTTATGCACTCCATGGTGCCCAAATTGCCAGGTACGCTACAAGCGGACCTGGAGAATATTGGACGCGTCATGATGGAGCGCTGCAGCAAGAAACAGAAGTTGAAGGACAAGGGTAGTACAGCCCGTCCTGTAAAAGGTAAGCCCAAAAGGGCTTGTCTGGAGGAGGCTCGTCTGATTGGGTCCCGAAGAAGGCACGAGTCGAGAAGTTTTACCAGCAATTCAAGAATCACGGCGGCACCCACCAGACGCACAATACAAATGAATGTCATCGCTATGTCAAGGATGGTAAGCCCCTCGGCATGCCCGAAGATAAGCCATTCGACAAACATAAGCCCTACAAAAGGAATGGGGACAAGAAAGGGCTGGCCTACATGACTGCCATGCTCGAGGCCCTTCAGAAGGGCCAGAAAAAGGCTGCCAAGAGCAAGAAGACTCTAGTAGTGATTCCGATAGTGAATAGGAAATCGGGTTCGGTGATGCGGGTTTAAGTAGAGACAAGCATCTTAAATAAGATAAGCCAAATGGCATAAATTTTTGTCCACTACAGCCCGACCGATTAAAGTCACTGAAGAAGTTCCTGATGATCTCGAGACTATCAGGGCAAATCAAATAGCGAAAATTCTCTAAAATTCAGGTAAAGTTACTGCAGTAGTAGCAGTAATGACTGTATTTTCTAAAAAGCATAAAAGTAGCACAACGCTAGGTTCAAGGAAAACCGCATTGGGCCCAAGTTCGAAGAATTTAGTGCTAAATTAGACTAAATAAAAGCAAAAAAAAGGCTAAATCACGCCGTAAAGGGGTACTACTAAGGGCGATATATGCGCCAGCAAGGGGCTAGTTGCCAAGAATAAGACAACTAGAGTCCTACTTGACTCAGGTTCGAGTGGAGACCTCCTTCTTCTAAAAAAGGGAGCCTCAAAAGACATACCCATTATTGTGAGGGCTGTCCCACAGTCGTGGGTTACTTCTACCGGCACCTTTGTCACGGAAAAGGTCATTCTGGGAATACTCTAACAGTAAAAAAGCACATTTGCAGCCAGATGTTGTGGAATATAAGCCCGGACTTGGTGCACCTATGTATGACCTCATTATTGGCAAAAGTACAATGCATGAACTAGGGGTCGGATTGGACTTTAAAGAGAGTACCATACAAATAGTCGAGATCCTCTATTGCTAGCAACTCAATCAGAGCATTACCAAAGCACTTCGTACCAACACAAACTGTGCGCAAGAGCCAGTAAGCACCCACAATGCCGCAAAGCACGTGGTGGAGATATTGGATGCCAAATATGAGAAAGCAGATCTTCCAGCTATTGTTAAAAAAACAATTGCTCTCACCTTAGTGCAACAGACAGAGAGAAGCTACTCTCAATGCTGCTCTGATTTGAGCGCTGTTTGGCGGCACTGTTGGTAACTGGAACTTGCCGCCAGTATCCTTTGAGATAAAGGAGGGTATGAAACCATACCATGGAGAGCATAACCTTCCTGCAGATACACAAAGCAGTACTCATGAAAGAGATAGATCGGCTCTGCTCAATGGTGTTTTGAAATGGCAGCCTTCCTCACGATGGGCTTTGCCAACATTTATCATCCCCAAAAAGGATGGGACAGACCGTACTATTTCAGACTTTTGGGGACTAAATAAGCACATTATTTGGAAACCATATCTGATCCCAAAGATCAATACGACACTGCAGGAGCTAGAAGGCTTCACATATGCAACGACCCTTGATTAAACATGGGCTATTACACTATCAGGTTGGCTGCAGCAGCATCAGAGATGTGCACAATCATCTTCCCTGGGGGAAAATACTTCCAATGGGGTTTTGAGGGTCGGCAGACATATTCCAAGCCCAAATGATGGAGCTGATGGCATCCCTAGAATATGAAACTTATGAGCTGTTTGAAGTGATATATAAGGTCCCAACAATGAATGGGGAGCGTGTGCTCCCGTAGGATTCTACGTGTTTCCATATGAGTAAGTATACAATCAAGAGGTATCAGCATGATCAAGATGATACCGACTGAAAAATCCAAATTATGTATGAGAGTCTATGCTCATGATTTGGAGAGGAATTGACCGTACACCTTTAGTTGGTGGGTCTTGGTCTGTCCGTAAGCGACTGTTGAGACACCGTTACCAAGTTCCGACTGTACTAAAACAGTACTACGAATTCCACCCTCTCCTACGCAGAAGGTGACGTGGAAGGATGTTCTCATGTCAAGCAGAGATGTACCATCCTCTAGTTTTAGAGAGGCAAAACTCTATCGAGTTCTGCCCACCTCACCGTAGAGAGCTGCGAGCTCATAATTCTATTAATTATCTTGAATTCCAATGTCAATTCGGCTCTTTGAATAGAATTATTCACCGTGGCGTCAACATAATTAATAGAATTAGGGGCTCTGAATGCCCCGGGGCTCTAAATGCTCAATCGGGAATGGCACAACAAGGCATAGGGGATTTATATATATCTCTCGAGCCGACGATTGAAGAGGAGAGAAGGAGCGGGAACCGATACCTATATCAGCAACAGGTAATCGACAGTCTCATTGTCGAGTTCGGGCTTGAGCGAGAAGCAATCCTGCAGATCCCTGCCCTTGCTTGTTTTCATATCAATGACAGAAGTATACCATACCCAAGAATACCTGCAGGTCCTGCCACCCGACAGACTAAACCAGGCAAGATACGACCCCTTGCTCACTGTTTCCACTTGGGGTACGTCAGTGATTTTTTAATAATTCGAGGAGTGCCAGAAAACTCCACCGTCAACAGCACATACCGTCACCAGTGGCAAAGCGATTCGGCTATCGTTGATGACTATGTTACGGGGCATTGACGATAACAATGGGCGGGGAAGAAAACAACGACAAAAAACCAAGTGCTCCCACGCCACAAGCTGGGGAAGCCAACTGAGGCCGGGGAGGCGGTCGTCGCCACCATCGTAACAGATGGAATAATACCGCGGTTGGATCAATGGGGAAATTCAGGGGTAAAACCCCAGGCATTGAGCACGATATTTTTGACAACACGGGGCAAACGATGCCGCCAACTTTCATCGCTCCCTCAAACACATCGCTGATCATCTTCGGCTGACATTTGGTAATGAGGTATGTGAAGCAATTCGGACATTAACACCTGTCACCATTACAATACCACCAGTCCCAAAGGGGAAACCGGACCCCAACGATGCTTCGGGAGCAACTCTCCTACCAGTTTTGGACATCGAAATATATCTTTGGAAAGAAAGCCATAAAAAAGCATCGGCAAAATTGGATAAATATGAAGTGGACATGGCTCGAGCATATATTATTATATTTCATCAGTGTACTCCAAGCCTCAAAAATGAACTCGAAGCAACCGACACTTTCCCGGCGATTCGCGTGGCTCAGGACCCGATCGCTCTTCTTGAGCTCATTCAGAGCCTCTGTTGCTCGTATGATGCCAAGACACAGAGTGTTATGGCCACGGTTGCATCCCACAAGCGTCTTTTCACCTACTATCAGCATGATCCGACGATAATCACAAGTACTATCAAGAGTTTTGCACGCACGTTGAGACACTCGAGACTTACGGCGGCATCGGCGCAATCGGAATAACTCCAACATTTCTAACAGCGAAACTAAAAGAATTGGAGATGGACAAGACTATTACAGATGCCACCAATCCTACTGATGCGGAACGTCTCATTGCAATCAAGCAATGTCGTGATGAATTTTTGGGATGCCTTATGCTCAGTGGTGCCAACCGAGAACGATATGCAGCCTTGAAGTCTGACCTAAACAACCAATATGGTTATGGCAAGGATCTATACCCTAAATCACCTGACGCATGCCTATCCCTTCTAAATAGGCGATCGGACGCGCCTCTTCGTCAACCACGCTCCACTCCCACTTCACCTCCGGTCAAGCAGGAAGATGAAGCGCTTGTGTTCGCCCAGGGATCATCTGAAAAGAGGAGTTCATAAAAATCAAAAGATGATAGCTCGAAGGGTACTTCAACTTCATTGTCTTCTTCCATCACCAAATCTCGTGGGGGAATCACAAACGTAAAATGCAAGAACTGCGGGAAATTTGGTCATATCTCCCAGTATTGTCCGGACAACAAGCCTCCTCCAGCACAGATCCACGCTATGAATGCCGTTGATGATGCCTCCGATGCGAGTGATGACGAGTCTGTTATCATCCTTACTCAGTTCCACAGCATTCCGACTTCGGGTGAATATATCCTTGCGCAGCAAGAAGAACGGAAAACTATCAATTCAGACCTTGTCCTTATTGACAGTCAATCGACGGTTAATCTATTTACCAACCCTGATCACGTACGCAACATTCGCCCTGCTTCTAACCCAATCAATGTTCACTGCAACAAAGGCACATTAACAACTACAGCAGAGGCAGATTTTGGGGACACGCCAGTGTACTTTGACTATCGCGGGATAGCGAACGTCCTCTCGCTTTACCGCCTCGGCAGGAAATTTAAGGTGTCCTCATATGACAGCACCGATCGTGGGGGAGTTCTCAAAGTACACACCAAACAAGGTATTGTCGAGTTCACACCTACACTTCGTGGACTCCATGCCCTAAATCTCAAGACCAATCCGGAAGCGGCATTTCTCCTAGTCAATGATGCTGAGCTTAAACTCCCTGAACAGGGAGAACATCAAGTTCATATTACCACGGTGCGTGACAATTTCGGACACTTTTCATGCAAACAAATTGAAGGGGCTCAAGCAGCTCGTCGTCTCATTGGGATGATGGCGACTCCTTCCACACGTGACTTTCATGCTTTGGTACGTCACAACATGATAAAAGACTGCCCTATAACAACTGAAAATATCAATCATGCTCACACACTTTTTGGCCCGGACCTTGCCACCATCAGGGGTAAGTCAGTTTGACGAAAGCCTACACGTGTTGTGACTGATTATGTGGACATCGTTGACGTAAACCAAAAAGTTACTTTAGCAGTCAACGTGATGTTTGTTAACTCGGACCCTTTCTTGGTGTCGGTGTCGCGTACAATAAATTTAATTACCATTGAACACGCACCTCAACGCACTGCTACAAAACTTGGGTTACTGATACAACGAATCGTACGAGTATATGCCAGGGCAGGATTTACGGTCCAAACAGTTCTCATGGATAACAAATTTGAGAAGATACGCGATCATGTCCCAATGCTTGCCCTGAATCTCCCAGCGGCTAGTGATCATGTGGGAGACGTCGAACGTTGTATACGGGTGATCAAAGAATGTGCCAAAGGTCTGGCATGCATCCTTCCATATCCTCGCATCCCTCAACAGATGCTTATTCACCTAATCCATTTTGTGACCATGTGGCTCAACAACTTCCCAGATCCAAATGGTATATCTCCTGACTACAGCCCTTGTGAAATTATTCTTCGTCATCGCCTTTTGTACAAGCGACATTGCCGTGCTCCATTTGAGGCATATTGCGAAACACATGAAGACAACATACCTACCAATTCAATGAAGCCTCGCGCCCTTCCGGCCATCTGCCTTGGATCAACTGGAAACTTCCAAGGAAGCTATCACTTCCTCAACCTTGTCAGCGGATTGGTCATCAAGCGACGAGCCTTCCACGAACTCCCTGCACCAGACTCAGTCATCTCACGAGTCACGGCTCTGGCAGCTACGTCAGGGGTATCTCGTGATCTTATTTTTGCTGACAGGCGTCGAGTTCCGTTTCCATGGTCAACTGTTGATACCGTCGACCCGCCTATCCCTATTCCTATGGCATCGTACCCGGGCATTTCGGCGGGATTCCCAGGGGTGCCCCTAGTATGCCATACAACGCCATCTCCACCACCTATTCCCATCGACGAACCAGATTGGGCACAATTAGCGGACGAGGCGGCTGACAACGCTGATTTAGACAGTAATGAATATCTGCCTCCTCCACCAGCGGTTATAAATATAGATGACGAAGTCATTTCTGCTATCCCATCGGCGTCTCAATTACAGCAAACAACAACAGTTGAATCGATTCCTGCACCGCCTCTACCCAAACGATATCCCTCCCGTGAACGCCATCCACCAAAACGTCTCATTAATGAAATGGTGTTTACAACTGTCGCGGAAGAACAGAAACGCACACCTGATCACCCATATCAAACAGCAAATGGCGACACAGTAGACCTTGCTATTAAAAATGAATACATGATGGCACAATTATGCCACTATGTTATGGCACACACAGCAAACTCGCTGTATTCTGCACAAGATATCACACCTAAGAAGAAGCAATATGGTTTGAAAGTGGGTCTCAAACTCTTCACCACTTGTGGTGAAAAGGCGGTCACGAAAGAACTTACTCAATTCCATACTCTCAAATGTTTCACACCCCGTGATCCATCTACACTATCCAGGGATGAGCGTTGCAATGCACTAGCTTCTCTCATTTTCTTGACTGAGAAACGCTCAGGCGAAATCAAAGCGTGCGCATGCGACACATATTGCCAAAGACAAAGCCACGGCACCAACTGTCACTTCCGAATCGATTTATATTCAAGGAACTATATTTGCACATGACGGCAGAGATGTCGCTACATGCAATATACCTGGGGCCTTTCTTCAAGCAGACAACCCAGACTATGTCCTAATGCGCCTTGATGGCATTCTTGCCGAGCTTATGGTGAAAGTTGCCCCTTCGATGTATCGGAAGTATGTCACTCACAATGCAAAAAGCAAACCTGTCCTATATGTCCAGCTGGAGAAAGCAGTATACGGCATGATGAAAAGCGCTCTTATTTTATCGAAAATTAGTTGCCGACCTCAAATCACTGGGATATGAAATTAATCCATATGATCCATGCGTCGCAAATAAAATGATAAATGGCTCACAGATGACAATATGCTGGCACATTGATGACCTTTTCATTGGCCATGTGGACCCAACCATCGTCCTGACTTTCCTTCGCTGGCTAGCAAACAGATATGATACTGCAGATAAAAAACTCAATGTGACACGAGGACATCATCACGATTATCTTGGAATGAACGTCGATTTTTCACAAAAAGGATCGGTCACATTTGACATGATACCTTATATATCAAAAAAATTCACTGCATTCCCTGAGAAGCTTACAGGGGTGTCTTCCACTCCAGCGGCAGACCACCTATTCACTGTTCGCCCTATAACTGAAGCCAAAATCCTTCCAGAGGAACAAGCCCGTGCTTTCCATCACACAACAGCACAGCTCCTATTTCTGTCTCGAGTTAGACGGGACATTCAAACTACGATTGCATTTTTAACCACTCGTGTTAAACAACCTGATGAAGATGACTGGGGAAAATTGAAACGTCTTCTCAAATACCTCAATGGCACAAGATAATTGGTTCTCACCCTTTCTGCTGAATCATTATCAAAGCTCGTCTGGTATATTGATGCTTCCCACCTCACTCACGACGATTGCAAAGGGCATACAGGATCAATTCTTACTTTTGGAAAAGGAGCAACAACAAGCTCATCAAACAAACAGAAACTACCATCAAAAAGCTCAACAGAAAGTGAACTTATTGGTTTACACAACAAGACGGGCGACATCCTTTGGACACACCATTATCTTGAAGCCCAAGGCTACACAATCTCTCACAACATAGTCTACCAAGACAACATGAGCACTTTATCACTAGCCAAAAATGGTTCCATTTCTAGCTCCAAGCGTACGAAGCATATCAAGGCGAAATATTTCTTTATTCGCCATTATCACAATAACAACAAACTGGACTTACAATATTGTCCTACTGATCAAATGTGGGCAGATGTCTTAACAAAACCTCTCCAAGGTTTCAAATTTCGAGTGATGAGAGCATTCTTAATGAATTGCTCAGAAGACTATACTGAAAATATACCGTTTGTTCCTCCTGACAATCCATCTTTGACTCCTACTTGCATTCCTCAAAAGTGATCGGTCCCTCATCCTTTGCCGTCTTCCGCTCCCTCCCTCAGTCCGATGAAACCCCGAATCTCATCGATCGCACTTTCATCGCAGGGGTGTGTTGAGACACCGTTACCAAGTTCCGACTGTACTAAAACAGTACTACAAAATCCACCCTCTCATATGCAAAAGGTGACGTGGAAGGATGTTCTCATGTCAAGCAGAGATGTACCATCCTCTAGTTTTAGAGAGGCAAAACCCTATCGAGTTCTGCCCACCTCACTGTAGAGAGCTGCGAGCTCATAATTCTATTAATTATCTCGAATTCCAATGTCAATTCGGCTCTTTGAATAGAATTATTCGCCATAGCCTCAACATAATTAATAGAATTACAGGGGCTCTGAATGCCCAGGGGCTCTAAATGCCCAATCGGGAATGGCACAACAAGGCCTAGGGGAGTTATATGTATCTCTAGAGCCGACGATTGAAGAGAAGAGAAGGAGCGGGAGCCGATACCTCTATCAGCAATTGGTAATCAACAGTCTCATTGAAGAGTTCGGGCTCGAGCGAGAAACAATCGTGCAAATCCCTGCCCTCGCTCGTTTTCAAATCAACAACAGAAATATACCATACCCAAGAATACCTGAGGGTCCTACCAACCGACGGACTAAACCAGGCGAGATACGACCCCTTGCCCACTGTTTCCACTTGGGGTACGTCAGTGACTTTTTAATAATTCGAGGAGTGCCGGAAAGCTCCACCGTCAACCGCACATACCGTCATCAGTGGCAACCCAATTCGGCTATTGTTGACAATTTCGTCGCGGAAATCATGGGCCATCCACGATAAAAATGGGCGGGGACGACGACAACGACAAGAAACCGAATGCTCCCACGCAGAATGCTGATGAAGCCAACCAAGGACGGGGAGGCGGTCGTCGCCATAATCGTCACAGATGGAATAATACCGCGGTTGGTTCAACCGGAAAATTCAGGGGTAAAACTCCAGGCATCGAGCAAGATATTTTCGACAATACGGGGGCAAATGATGCCGCCAACTTTCATCGCTCCCTCAAACACATCGCTGACCACTTTCAGCTGACTTGTGGTAACGAGGTATGTGAAGCGATTTGGACATTAACGCCAGTAACTATTACAATTCCACCAGTCCCAAAAGGTGAAAAGGACCCCCAAGATGCATCAGGAGCAACTCTCCTACTAGTTTCGGACATCAAAATATATCTTTGGAAAGAAAGCCATAAAAAAGCATCGGCAAAATTGGATAAATATGAGGTGGACATGGTTCGTGCATATAATATTATTTTTCATCAGTGTACTCCAAGCCTCAAAAATGAACTCGAAGTAACAGATACTTTCCTGGCGATTCGCGTGACTCAGGACCCAATCGCTCTTCTCAAGCTCATCCAGAGCCTATGTTGCTCGTATGATACCAAGACACAGAGTGTTATGGCTACAGTTGCGTCCCACAAGCGTCTATTCACCTACTATCAGCGTGACTCGGACGATAATCACAAGTACTATCAAGAGTTTTGCGCGCACGTTGAAACACTCGAGACTTATGGAGGCATCGGTGCCATCGGAATAACTCCAACATTTCTGACAGCGAAACTCAAAGAACTCGAGATGGACAAAACTATTCAGGATGCCAACAGTCCCACTGATGCGGAACGTCTAATTGCGATCAAACAATGTTGTGATGAATTTTTGGGCTGCCTTATGCTCAGTGGTGCCAATCGAGAATGACATGCAGGCTTGAAGTCTGACCTCAACAATCAATATGGTTATGGCAAGGATCTATACCCAAAATTACCTGACGCATGTCTATCCCTCCTCAATAGACGATCGGATGCGCCTATTATTCAACCACGCCCCAATCCCACTTCTCCTCCAGTCAAGCAGGAGGATGAAGCGCTTGTGTTCGCCCAGGGAGCGTCTGACAAAAAGAGTTCATCAAAATCAAAAGATGACAGCTCGAAGAGTAATTCGACTTCATCATCTTCTTCCATCAACAAATCTCATGGGGGAATCACAAACGTCAAATGCAAGAACTGCGGCAAATTTGGGCACATCTCCCAGCATTGTCCGGACACCAAGCCTCATCCAGCACAGATCCATGCTATGAATACCATCGACGATGCCTCCGATGCAAGTGATGAAGAGAGTATTATCATCCTTACTCAGTTCCACAGCAATCATACTCCTGGTGAATATATTCTCGCGCAGAAAGAAGAACGGAAGACTATCGATTCAGACCTTGTCCTCCTCGACAGTCAATCGACGGTTAATCTATTTACCAACCCTGATCACGTACGCAACATTCGCCCTGCTTCCAATCCAATCAATGTTCACTGCAACAAAGGCACGTTGACTACTATAGAAGAGGCAGATTTTGGCGACACGCCAGTATACTTTGACAATCGCGGCATAGCAACGTCCTCTCACTTTACCGCCTTGGCAAGAAATTCAAAGTGACATATGATGCACCGATTGCGGGGGTGTTTTCAAAGTACTCACCAAACAAGGTATTGTAGAGTTCACGCTAACAGTTCACGGACTCCATGCCCTAAATCTCAAAACTAATCCAGAGGCGGCATTTCTCCTAGTCGATGATGCCGCCCTTAAACTCCCTGAACCGGGAGAACATCACATTCATGTTTCCACAGTGCGCGACAATTTCAAAAACTTTTCGCGCAAACAAATTGAAGGGGCTCAAGCAGCTCGTCGCCTCATGGGAATGATGGCGACTCCTTCCACGAGCGAATTTCACGCCTTGGTACGTCACAACATGATAAAAGACTGCCCTATCACAACTGAAAATATCAATCATGCTCACGCACTCTTTGGCCCAGACCTTGCCACTATCAGGGGTAAGTCAGTTCGACGAAAGCCTACACGTGTTGTGACTGATTATGTGGACATACCGAGAGCAATCGTTGACGTGAACCAAAAGGTTACTTTAGCAGTCGACGTGATGTTTGTTAACTCGGTCCCTTTCTTGGTGTCAGTGTCACGTACAATAAACTTAATTACTATTGAACACGCACCTCAACGCACTGCTACAAAACATGGGTTACTCATACAACGAATCGTAAGAGTATATGCCAGGGCAGGATTTACGGTCCAATCTGTTCTTATGGATAACGAATTTGAGAAAATACGCGATCATGTCCCACTGCTTGCCCTGAATCTCCCAGCAGCTAGTGATCATATTGGAGAAGTCGAACGTCGTATACGAATGGTCAAGGAGCGTGCCCGAGGCCTGGCATGCACCCTTCCATATCCTCGCATCCCTCAACACTAGGTTGGCAATTACTGAGTTATTACTTAGTAATTACTGTTGTTACTGTATTTGTCCTCAAATTTTGGTTACTCTGCTTACTTTTGATACAGTAACTGGACAAAT
>JALLBA010000903.1:0-13002 GCA_036939675.1 Cyclostephanos invisitatus
AACCATTGCCGTTCCCGCCATTTCCCCTTTCTTAAACCCACCCATAGCGTAATTCTGTACTAGGACTTCGTCCAATTAGTTTGCATAAAGTGAAAGTCTACTATTCCTTTTTGCACGCGAATTACATGTTGTGCTAGTTTCTTTTTGCCTTTCGCTTGTCTTCTATTTGCCTTTATCTTTACATTAGGTATTGCAATCAAAGGCGCAACAAGTTTTTCCTCCCCAAAAGGAAAAGTGTCACAAATCATACCTCAAAAACTTCTTGACAGAATGGGCCTTAGGCTGTGATTTCTTTGAGCAGATACGCGAATACACAAATGCACAAAAGATGGTATGACATCTCACTGCGAAGGTCTTACCTTAAAATGACGCAATTGTGTATTTGTTTTGTAAAAAAGGTGTTTTTGACGAACAGATATGCTGATACACATGCAAAATGACCATTTTTTTATTTGTGTATTCATTCAGTCGGATTTGTCGAACAGATAGAAAGGCCTTTTTCCGTGTCTGTTCGGGATACCTCCGAATGCACAGACGCTAAAATCATCACCAAAAATGCCAGGGTGGCGGCGGTCAGAATGAAAAAACACACTCTACAATACACAAAAAAAGGCGACAAACACACTAAGGCAACGAACACACAACGGCGATGAACACACAAAGATTTCCCCCCCCCCAAGCCGCGACGCTGACACCCATATCTCTCCAACCATAGGGCGGATTTTGCCGAAATTTGAACCCATTGATTAACAAGAAGCACCGTGCGACTAGTACTCGTCCCATGGCCACCGCTCTACCTCCACCGGCACGGTCGTTTCTAAATCTCGTGGGAGGGTGGGGGTTCCTGTCGACCGGCTCTGCTTCCGGGCTGAGACAGCAGGGGGATGATTTGCGCCCTCAGTAACCGTCCTGCCTCTCAATAGGTGATCGTTATCGAAGGAGGTGTTCAATTTTGGCAAAATCGGCCCAATGGTTGCCGAGATATGGGCGTTAGCATCGCAGCTCAGGGGAGGCATATTTCAGAACACTCATTTGTGTGATATTATTTGTACATCTGTTTATTTGCGCTGCAGTTCGGTGCAACAAAATCACAAGGCCAAGTCGAAAATGCAGAAGACACCAGTCCGAAAAAAATGTTCCACAGTGTTCTTTTGTGTATTTGTGTATTTGTTCCAGGCCAATAAAATCACAGCCTTGAGCCCCGACCAGTACGGTAGATGAAGAGGTCGACGGTCAAATAACAAATAATTGTGATCCTTGAAGAATGATCAAAGCACAAGGATAGTTGGGCGAGCGCAATCCGTGAATAAAACTTTCCGGCGTGCCCAGCGCGTGACTTCCTCATGACGTGATGACACCAAAGATACACCACTGGATACTCTATCCGCACGGACACATTTTTCCTCAAGAGCAGAGATACGTGTCTCAAAATGCAAAAAAAAGAAGTGCATGCGCTTGACCATGGCCAAAAAGATTGGGGAGAAGCCCCGCCCCGCGCGTCGAAGCCAAGGGAATCTGGCAAAGCCCGAAGATATGATACTATTTCTCTCGAGATTTGATTCGTCTGAGTGTTTCTCGCAATATCCAACAAATACGTGAGCCCCTCCTCGGCTGATCTTAAATCGCATCAAACAAAGGCTCGGCAGTACCAGCATCGAAAGCACACTGGAGACCACTAGTGTTTCAGAGCGTACATCGCACGTTGATCATGCGGGAACTCACTCGTTGTGCAAAGCGAATCATCTAATTTGTGCGGATCCATAATAGTTAGATGCCGTCTCACACTTTATTTGGTTCAGAATGCCAGAGTCTGAGCATATGCCAGCTCCTCGACGGTATTCTCTTCAACTCGGATAGCTTCCTGGCAACGGTGTGCAGTTCTAACGCGTCGCGAGATTACAGCCCCACCTTTCCCATGAACATCCAACATCCAGCATCAGCCAACTCGAATGTCAAGGAAGATTTGCGCCCGTCAACGACCAGTGCCGGCCCTGCAAATAATTGGTCCCAGTCACTGTCAGTAGAAACATCAACCGATCCATCAGAACTACGCATCCTAAATTTCAGCATACCGAGAAAACTGGCCGAATCCCCAATGAGTGTGGCGTCCTCTTCACCGGATTCTCATATGATCCCACCACCCAACAATGGCAGACCTCTTCCTCGTATATCTTGCTCTAGAAATATTGATCTGAGACGAAAAAGTCTTTCGGAACGACACTTTTTTCGACCAGTGAGTTATGATGAAGGTCGTCCACATGGACAAAGCAAGAGTAGCAATTGAGGCTCGTCAAGGATTTTGTTGCAACAAACGCGAGTGCCGGCATTTTAATGAAAAGGCATTATGATCCTACCGTGGGCGGGCGAATGAAATCTGCTACGGGACCAAGTGAAAGGCAAGAATGGCGTTTTTGCTTTGCATTTTGTGGTAGACGCCGGGTTTTCCCTATTCATGAATTAGTTTGAATGAATTTCAGACAAGATATCCTACGACATCATAAACTTAAACTTTATTATGACCAAAGAAAAAATAGCTGATGTGATTGGCGAACCATGGAAGACACATAAGATGTTACCGCTTAGTCTTCAGCCCCTCTCTCTCCGTCAATTTTTTTCGGACCATTTTCTGCTGCTCAATGATTTCATTATTCGCCTTCACCCTGTCTGCGTCCCATGCATTCGGCTCCTTCTTTTTCTTCTTCTGAGTCAGATTTTTGATCTCATCGAAAATGCTAATCTTCGTTTCTTGCCCCGGAATCGGCTTGGGAGGATCCCAGATCTCGAAAAATTTTCTGACCGAGGGTTGCTTGAGAACCATTGTTTGCATGAATGAGAAAGAATTATTTACAGTCCAGTAAACAAAGACAGAACTCTCGAAATTCATCGTAAGGGGTACCATCACGATGGCCAGTGCACGAAATGCATTGACCATTGTTCGTCCTCTGACTGGATCGCTTGCCATCATCTGTTCCTTCCCCACTTCTGTTATCCCCAAAAATAGCAGAGCACTAAACACTGGCATGATACAGTAAGGATCCGCTACCGTTAAGTCCGTGATCCACAACATTCCTCCGGTGGAAAGCAACTCAGGAAAATACTCCGGTGCGTTTCTTAATGCGAAAAACATACTCATAAAGATCGGAGCAGATACCAGGGGTGGGACGATGGCAAAAAGGGGATTACAGTCATATTTCCGGAAAAGCGCTTGGGTTTTTTGTTGGTGAATCATTTGTGTCTGTTGGTCGATTTTATCCCCCATTTTGTCCACTTCCTCCTTCAAGGCCTTGAGCTCAGGTTGCATATGCGCCATTCTAGATGAGGAACGCTGTCCTCTTATAAAGAGTGGTAAGAGGGCGACACGGAAAGCTAAGGTGGTAGCGCCAATGGCATATGCATAGCACGGAAAGCCAGCAGTCTCGTTGACCCAATTGATGAGGACGAGGGCCTGGTCGGATGGCCACCAACTTGGTTCGAATGTGGCTAATTGTTCCATCGCTGTTATGATAGTTGAGTCCGATAACGTTTTGGTATCTGATTCAGGGGGGATGGGACTGGATCCAATGCCAGGAAGAGTTGCTGAAAAAGATCCTTCCCATGGGGTTGCACTCATCAATCTTTTCAACGAAAAGCAAGTTGTGTTGTTTAACATATTTCCGGAGGGCGCGATGCCACTGCCTGCGAGCGATTTCCCGACGCTGACTGACCATGCTCGTCTACGAACGGAGAGAAATTGACGAGCAGTAGAGCGGATCATGGCTGTATCCTGTGTTATTATGGTTCACGTTGAGTTGTGTTGTTGGTGGTGGTTTCTACCTACTTGTGTGTTGGTCACTCTCATCAATTTTTTCAGTGGTCGGAAGTCACGATGCTTAAACCGGTGGAATCCATATTTTTCGTAGTTGGGATTCCAGATTACTACGAGGGGGTAGACACTTTATATGATATGTGGGAAGACAACTTTCGGAGGGGATTATTCAAAAATGGTTTTCATTCGGTTTATCCTTTCTACTCAATCAAGGAGAGTCCATCCCGTTGGTTTGATTGGCATCCCTGAGAAGTCTTGTGATCAAAATCTGGACCGATGTACGAATCGCCTGGTTGTTGGTTTGAATACATGCACTCAGGACCGGCGATAACCACTTCATCACAGAAATTTTGTCATCGCCTAGAGAATTGAAACATTCCAACAAGTCGGATACCATTTTTGACATGTTCCTAAACTCGATAGGTGAACCCGACTCATTCGATTCTCTTGCAAGAAATGCTCGAAGGAGAGAGTTGCTTTCTTCCTTCAGGACTTGCTGGCAGGAAGCAGTTTCAAGAGTAGTCAAATCACTCTGAGTTAGTATCCTAACAAGGAACTTGGTCATCCACCTACGTGCATACAGTACATTCTCCAAGTAATGAGGTCTGAGATATTGAAGCGCAAGCTGTTGAGAGGAAATCACGGTTGGTAGAAAGAGATGGCAGCAAGACAGAACTCACGGCGATGGCTTTGCTTCAAAAACATCAGGCCTTGTTGTTTTTGAATCTATGATTTCCGCAGCTCTTTCCCATTCCTTTATTCCTTTACCCAGACCACTTGTCAACAAGATGAACCATTGCATCCCCATGCTCTCAACAATTTTTTCATCCGTAAGCAAAGAGCCTATCACCATGGCTGCGTTGCATCCGATGTATCTTCTGTTGGAAAAGAATCTCTGCTCTCGGATAAATTCATTCATGGTTTCAGCGTGATCATTTCGAACTTGATCTTTCTGCTCGTCTGAGGATCCCTCAACATCCGGGACTAAAGCTGGCGGCAGCCCTCTAATGGACAAAACTCGGGATAGCATGTGGGAAACAGTGGCCCACGTATCGTCGGATACATCTTTGAGCTCTAGATCCAGAGTAACAAACTGCAGCAGTCGACGAAGCCCTTTCACAGCCAAATGACCTGAGTCCGACAGGAGACAGCTGTTGAGCATTGCCAAGACCTCTTCGACCAAGAAATCACTGTTGAATGCGTTCAAAGATCTCAAGCAAATCGAAACACACCCATCTATCAAATGTTCAAAAGTGGTATTTATCCAATCGTTGTGTCCACTTCCTGTCCCCGAGGCAGCATCTGGGGCCGGTGGGAGTGTTATGAAATGGACTAACTTGGGCGGTAGGAGTTCTGGTGCAAAACCAGAGGTACTATTTCCATCAATTTCTTCAAATTCAAGTGCAGGGACCAGAATGCCACGGAAAATAAGTTGTAGTGTTTGTAAATCCCCGTGCTGCGGAGAAGCAACGCCTCCATCATCGTCACTTGGTGAGAGTTTAGCACCGCCAGATGAAGGAAAGAAGTGCTTATTAATGATATCAAGCAACGTGCCCAATCCTTTCACTCTGACATCGGGCCTGGGATCGCCCATCGTTTGTGAGAGACCGAGCAACATGGGCCACCAAAGGCCCATGTTACCGTTATCACCTGCTGCCTCAACACTACTAGCTGGTAGAGCGATAAAACTCGCTGGAGCTTTCTTGCGAGTATATGATAGAGGGATTTTCCTCTCAGCCAGCACGTCCGACAACTGCATAAGACGAACAGTTGACTTAGTGCTCAGGTCCTGCCTTGGACCGGACACAAAGAATAAAAGGGTGTTAACCAAATCAACATAGTATTCTGCGAGCAGGGTGTCAGGCCGTTCGCTTCCATCGTCTCCAACTTCCCTGTTGATACCTGAAAGGCACTGATCAATTTGATCAGAGAGCATCTTGAAACCTTGAAATGCAATTGAATCATCCTTGTCAAGGCCCGCAGTACCAAGGACGATGAGGACTGACCTCCATCCACTACGCAATGTCCCGTGATGGCTAGTCGAATTGAGCCCGTTGCCAAAGCCATAAATCGATATGATTTGTTCCACAGAACTGAGCAGGAGCTCCTTCACGCTAGCATGAGTACTTCGGGACATGATAGTCTCAAACGGCTTCAAAAACCGACGTTGGAATTCAAACACTCCAAGTTCTTCTCGATTAAGAAATTGCAGGCTCAACTGCCGAAGTGAGTCGACAGCATACATGGCTACGGCCGCTTCCTCGTGAAGGGCGGTGCTCGTGAGGTGTGTCGAGATGGTTCCCCAAATATCAGCAAAGATGAGCCTTGGTCGGGATTCCATATTGAAATGTGTAACTTCCACAAGCTTCTCAAGGCTGTAAATGGCGGGTTGAGTCGCACTCACACCCACAACACTTGATCCATGTTTGGTATCAGATAGAGTGTGATGCTTCATGTAATGATCATTTGTCAAATCAATATCATTAGCATTGCTCCCAACATGGCCACCGTACCCTGAAATTTCCATCCGAGATACACGGCACAGCTGGTACACAAAGTCTTTCAGGGAACGTCGGGAAAGAGAAGTTGATCGTTGGAATATTGAGTCAACGAGATCAAGGGATATGGTGTTGTGTACGAACAAGGCATTGGCCTCGTCGATCATTCGTTTGTCCATTTCTTCTTCTAAACGAACGTCTATGTAGTCACTCATCTCTGACGAAGTGTCACTTTCATCGTCAGCGGCCGACTGACTTCCTTCCGACGAATTTCGCTGTGCTTTCTTGACTGCTCTCTCTCTAGCCTTTGATTCCATTCTTTCATTCCTGGCCATGCCTTCCCACACCTGATGCAGACGATAAATATCCGTCAGTGCCCTGAATATATGCTCCCATGTCACACCCAGAAGCTCCCCATCATCCATCCCAAGACGCAGCAACGCCCGTACGCAGTGAATGTGACGATCTGCGAGTAAATGACTCGATCCAAGTAGAGTAAAGTTGTACAACGCTCGAACATAAGCATCACGTGCTGTGTCGTTCCCACACAGCCCCGCGATGCAAATGGCAAGTTGAAATCCATTCAATGATACGCCGATGGCTAACGCGGCATTTTCCACAGCATGATCCATCTCCTCATCGGTCGCAATCGACGCCAATATGCCATCAGTACCATTTGCGCTCTCAATTGCAGTCGAGAAAACGGCCAATGCTGGCCCCCAAGCAACATCGAACATTGGCGTGACGTACTCATCCCTCAATCCCGAATCGGCCGTGCCAACAAACTTAACAGATGCGGCATTCTTTTTTAGGCTATCACGTAACGATTTCTTGCTGCCGCTACTTGCCGAAGATGACTGCGCATGATGTTTTGTTGCTTTTCGCCTGCGACGCAACATCGATTCTGTATCTCGAACAATCTGATCCCCCTCCTTTTGATAGTTAGACTCTCGTGTTTTATCCTGCTCCACGTAATGACTACCGAAGAAAAAGTCACTAAGGCCCGTGGTAGATATAGACGACGCCACATTTTTACCGCCCTTACCAATTCCCGCACTTTCGCGTGCATTGTCATCCTCCTTCAAGCTGATAGGATCATTCTTAATCCTTTCGAAAATCTCAGCGAGCATTTCGTCGGGAAAGTCCCCTCCCTCACAAACGCCCGAATTCATTCGTATGAAGCTAGGGATGGTCATTCTACGATCTTCCCTGATAGCCGGGTTATGCAAGTCAGTGTTCAGCATGATGATAGAGAACGCCAATATGAACGCAGAGTCGGCAGTGGGGAACACACTTGAGTTCTGTTCGGTATATCGCGCCGCGAACACCTCCATAATACGGTCGATCTTTTGAGCTTCCCCCGGTAATCTAAAACCGCTAAGATAATATCGAATCGCATCGTCGAACTTCATCCCCTGAAAGTCCAAAGCGTCGCCGTATGCACGCAGCACCTTGAGCGCAAAGCCGTCGTGCCATTCTTTTTCTCTGCCTAAATATTCTCCGATCTGGGCCTTCTCGAATAGGTCCTTATTCTGAAGTAGGTATCGTGCCACATCGACAGGATCAGTGATATCAAGATGACCGCGTTCAGCGGCATACTTGAGGCCGTCTTGTGGTTTTTGGTTAAATTTTAATGCCGCCTTGGCTTCCTCCTCGCGACGCTTCTTCTTGGAGTCGTACATTTCCACCAGGGTTTTCTTGGCAGAGGCTTCGCTCGCCTCTCCCGATGCACCCTCCTTCATCGGCTCGACATCTACTCCCTCGCTATCTTTCTTGTACTCGCCATTATCACTTATGCTTTTCAATCGCAAACTGGCTTCGTCCAAACTAATGTCGCCACTGTCTCCCATACCTCCGTTGACGGGCGTGACGATGCTCGAATGAAGGCTGGCCAACACCTGCCGTAGCGCTTTCATGGCCGCAAGTCGCAGCTCGCGATGGTCCAATCGCGTCATTTCTGCGCGCACTGCCCCTGCCCCCGCCACGAATTGTAACGAGCCGGCCGCGCCTCCCCTTGCGCCGCCGCCGCCGCCGCCGCCGGACCCCGTGGCGTCGGCGAGCCCCACGCGAGCCACCTTACCCAGCGCGTTGACGATGCGTGAGAATAGATCGACCGCGGAGAGATCGCAATCGTAATTAAGAAATATTTCCGCCAGCGTCGTAGCGTCGGCGCATATCTCTTCGAAGAGGGTGACGACCAGCAGCTTGTGCTGAATGGTCGAATTCTTTGAATCCAGGATGACGAAGAAGACGTTCGTGACGAAGGCTTCAATCTCGGTCTTCAGAAGGCTCCTAAAATTCCGTATCAGGGGAACGAACAGCCTCAGGCTCAACTCGACCGTGTTGGTGTCCAAGCTCGTGGAATTTTTCAACAAGGACGTGCAGAGGTATTGGCGTATTGCGTAATGAAAATGAGGACCAGCGTGCAGCAGGCATAGTGACGAGGAGTGACGGAGTATGTGCAGCAGTAGCTCAAGAGCGAGGATGCGCGACTCCAACGCCGGATCGTAGGACGGGTCGAGCGGAGGGGGGATCACAGGGCTAGGCGCCAGAGCGGCCGCTGGCGGGGGGTTCGATCCAACTTCGGCGCCGCCGCCGCCCACGGAGGACATGACAACCGTGGCGGGGGCCCGCGACGTGCTCGTCTGCATGCTCAATTTGCACAGCGATCTTAGTACCAGGTACGCGTCACGATGATCTTGGGTGGGAAACGAGGGCGCGGCGGCGTCGGACGACGAGGTGTTGGATCTCTTTACCCTGCCCCCGACGCCCCCCCCCTCCTTTTCGACGTCCTCATTCTCGACGGCAGCAATCCGTTCCTCCAATATACACCTCTCGATGCTACGTTCCAACCGCACGAACACAGTCACCACCAGCTGCTGCAACGCTGCCTTCGCCGTGGTCTTGTTCGAACCTACGTCAGTGTGCAAGTATATCTGCGAACACACGCGCACGGTCTGGAGGAGGTGCGTTCCGTGTATCATCGGCTCGCCCACGGCCACGCGGCAGCCGGTCGTTAGGAGGAACTTCAAGGTCGAAAGCTCAGTCCGCTCCGAGGACAGATCGGCGATGCACACGGATTCGACTAGCATGTTGACGGCTAGCTTTATCAGGGACGGGGCGCCCAATTCCTCTTCCTCCCGCCGCCCCACTCCTCCTCCTTTCGCCCCCTCCGCTACGTTGTCTACATTTTGATCCTCATCCTCCCCTTCTTCCTCCTCCTCCTCTTCTCCCTCCTCCTCCTCGGCGCCGAGCCTGAGGTACACGTCGTCCAGGCAACCGTGCGCGACGAGCGAGCTCGCCGCGTCGATGCACATCGCCAAAAGGTCCGAGGTGACTTCCCCCACCGCGCCGGATGCGGAGGACGTCCCATTCGTCGATCCCCCAGCCTCCCGTATCGCCTCCATCGCATTCGCGATGTCTGCTGACGATTTGCACCACGTACCCAGGAGCTGAACGAACGTCGATATCGAAGCCCGTGCCCGGGCCGGCGTGTCCCCCCTCCGACCGAGTATCGACTCGACCACGACGACGCCATCCCCTCCGTCGGTCCCACCGTCCCCAGCATCGACGTCGGCGGCGGGATCGTCCGCCTCGTTCATACCGAGAGCGAGGCTGAATTCACGATACGCGTCCAGGTCGTCGTCGTCGATCGCGTCGGAGACGGTCTCGGCATTATTGCCGAAGACCCAACCGAACCAAGACGACGGACGCGTCCCCCCCGCCATTTTCGGGAGGGAGGGCGACGTCCTGGCGTGGAATTTACGCAGCAGTCGCAATGCCGTATCGGGATGCGGGATCTTCGTCGATGGCAAGGTATATAGGCGTACCCTGGCGGTCCCCCCCGGCCCGTCGTTCGTCGACGGCGGGAACGCCGGGGGGGGGATGGCGGCGGGGGGGGGGGGGGGGAATAATGACGCGCGAGGAGACCGATCCCACCGTCCCCCCCCTCCCGGCGGGACTGGTGGGGGGGGACGCGTTGGAGTGCACGGGCGTGGGCGGGCGAGAGCCGCTCGCCACGCGGAGTTCCGCCATGTCGGGATCGTCGTCGACGTTGGAGTGGACCGGGGTGGGGGCGCGTGAAATGTCGTCGACGACGACGACGTCGGCGGCAATACGACCGGAGGGGGAGGAGAGGGATAGGCCCGCGAATAGACCGATCGCGGAGGTGGGGGCGGATGGGTCGGATGCGGCGTAGACGACGTCCGATGCCTGACCGTCGTCTTCCTCCATCGCCGGACTCGTCCCTCCCGCCACCGCAGCCAGGGGATGGAAGGGGGGGGACGGGGAGGAGTCGTCGTCGTCATCGTCGTGGGCGGCGGCGACGGCGGAAGAGGAGGGCGTGAGTGGAGACGACGAGAGGGAGGGGGGGGTGTATCCCCCGACGCTTGCCCCGTAGTCCGCGGCGGCATTGGCATCGCTTTCGACGTCGGATTCGGTGACCATCGTCCGCGTTTCAAGGTCTCTTGATGGTGGCCTGTCTCATCAATGTGTGCGTGAAGAAGACGCGTTGAACAAGAACCCGCCCGCCGCGCCCGCGACCGCCCGACCGCCCCCAAAAGATACAGAAACGGGGGCGTACCATCGGTCCCCCCCTTTTTCTGAGAAACAGAACAAAATTGAAACTGGCCGCCGACAAGGCATTTGAGATATGGTAAAAATAATATCTGGGACCACTCGATATTCGACCGCAAACATGGTAGTAACATCATCCGACAAAGAGGCCGCGCCGTCGTCCTCGGGCTACCTCCATCTGGACGACTTCCCCGGACAGCCGATGGCTGATCGGCCTCCCTGGTCCTTTGCCGATACCGACAAGAATCCGCCTCGACAACTCTCGCGCGACGGATCCCCCCACGTGACGGACGAGGTATTCAACTCGGCATCGCACCTCTTCGCGACGATGCTATCGCTATTGGGAACGGTATTGCTAATAACACAGAGCGGGGGGGATGCGTGGAAGATCGTAAGCTTCGTCATATACGGATCTTCCTTGATGTTCCTATTCGCATGTTCGACATTGCATCACGCGATCAGCGGCACCGAAGAGGCGAGTTCCTTGTCATCATCGTGTCCTACCCAGGGATGTAGATGCCCTGTAGTTTTCCATTTTTGTTAAGCATTCCGTGGTCACCATTCTCAACCATTTTAAACGACTTCGCGAAATACCATCTCGATGCGAAACAACGCATGTCGTCGATTGTCGTCGTTCGTTCCTTCATCATCGACAGGTCGAGGCCAGGCTGAGAATGCTCGATTACATTGCCATATATCCCCTTATTGCCGGAACGTTCACCCCGCTTTGTTTGGTCTACCTTCGTGATTCGGTCATAGGCTGGTCCTTCCTCGGCGTCGCTTGGTTCCTAGCGTTCGCCGGCATGACGCTCACGGCGACGTTCGGCGTCGAGAGGATACCGAAGTGGCTGTCGATGACGACGTACATCACGATGGGATGGCTCGGGGGGATACTCGCGATGTGGCTCGTTCCGAAGGTCGGGGGACCGGGGATGTCGATTTTCGTTTCGGGTGGAGTTGCATTCACGGCGGGGGGATACATCTTCGCGACGGAGCGCCCGAATCCGATACCTGGGAAGTTCGGCTTTCACGAGATATGGCACGTGGCCGTGATACTCGGGGCGGCGCTCCATTACGCGGTCATGTATTTTTATGTCTTAATGTGGGAGGGATGATTCTGCGTGGGTGTTGCTGTTGTTGTGCATCATCATGGATGGGGTCATTCATGGCAGAAGAAATGGAGATACGTGTTCTTGTAAAAATGCATATTGAGTGCATGGGCCATATGACATATTTTGATAGTAGTCTTAAATATTATTTGGTCTTCATCAAAATGATACTCCTACCTCTACAGTGTTTAGTTTGTTACACCAACTCTGACCAACTCTGATGTGCACACTACGTACACCCATCGCTGTGAAGCGTCCACCCACCTTTTCTCCTACCAGTCTCCTAACATACACACACAGCACGGTGCCTGTGGATATCATTTGGTATTGTTCCTTCTTTTTTGGCATTAAATAAGACACTGGTACCACTTCACATAAACGTATTCATGGGGATACCTCTAGAATTATCTGGAAATGTTTCCGGCATGTTTGCAACATGTCAGTAAGAATGACATTTTGCTCCAATAGTGATGTAAGTGCAATGTGCTAACACAAAATTGATGATGCCAGCAGTGATTTGTGTTGGCTTGTGCCAACATTCATATTTCCTGTCCTTTTTTATGCCGTAACTGGGCCAATGTCATCAGACGCCACCCCCCCCTGCCAATGCTTGTTGCTGCTTGTTTTATGGTGGTGGCAGAGTAAACAGCATTCGATGGTAGCGGACATTTGGACAGGGAACAATGAAACAATCAACTAAAGCAATAATGAAGGCAAGAGCAGTTGGGACAATAACACAATGGAGATGACGACAAGAGTGATGATGGTGACAGCAATCAAGCCAACATTGTTGTCCTTCTACACTGCAACCTATGCCACTCCCACTGCCCTCAGTCTTGTTGTATCCTATGCCTGTCATAGGCCATGGCATATTGGCAGGAATCTATCTCGCTAAATGTCATGATTCACCAAGTAGCCAGTCGCTGGTGTGTGAGACGACGGCCAGTCATCATGGATCTTAAAGCCTGCAGGCCACACAATCCGAAGGTGAAGGTTCTGATGCACCTCACTTAAA
>JALLBA010000904.1:0-14554 GCA_036939675.1 Cyclostephanos invisitatus
CTCTCCCTCTCCCTCTCCCTCTCCTCGATCATCATTTCTCAATGATTGGCACATATTGATAAAGCTATTGGGGGTGTCTTTGGGTGGGCTTTCAACAGTTTGTGGAATTTCATGCTAGATGCTTTGTCAGCGCGGATGGGTGGTGGTTTATCATGATCGTGTTCGCCACTATGCTTGACAACCACACGCTCAATGTCCGCAGAATCGTTGCAAATGTTCTTTGACACAGTGAACTTTGCGTCATGAATTCCACAAAAAGGATTCTTTTACAACTGTGGTGTGTGTGCATTCAACTTATTTGGATTCCGAGGCAGCCGGGGTCTTGATCAAAAATTGCATCCAGGCAATGGACAAATGTAACAACCAAGACATGATTTATAGGCAATCATTCGGGTTGCCATTTTGTTGTGTCTATACTGACAAGTAGCCCAGCCGATCATGTTGATATCATCACTAACCATGGTATATTCAACATTTCCGTCAGGATATACGTGATCGATAACTAGATTGTTGTCTTCCACTGCACTCAATGAAGAAGCATCCTCAGCATCATTACCCACATCGACTTTGCCTGAGACACTACCATCATTGTCATCTTCACCAAGTACTATGATGGGGGATGATGCATCTGGGGGGGGTTCCACGACGCCACTAACACCTGGGTCACCTTTCTTTTTGGTTGCAGCCATCTTTGGGGGCACTCTGCTTGATTTGGAACCATCACCTATTATGATTGGAGCACATGGCTGATTGCGTACAGTCTGTACCCATTGCTCCACAGTATCAAGATTTAGGTCCGGGTCCGGAACAGGTAATCCAGTCACAATGGACCCAAACAGATTCGAGAAATCTTTTAAGAGTGTGATCTACTTCCTCAACGTAGCGGTCAGATATCAGTGATTATACCTATCTGTGAATTCTTGGATGACGTAGAAGCCACGGCAACATGACGGCAAGGCAACGCGAAGGCGAATTGATGGCAAGGGTGGCAGGGTGGGTGGCTCTCGATGCTGGGTGAAAAAGATTAGTGGGACTGAGAAAAATTCTGACGCACGTTGATTTTTTTTAAATTGTACATTTGTTGGTGAATTCCATGAATGGTGGTATTAGATTTTGTATTCTCATTTGTATCATCATATAATAAATTGCTTTAAATTTAACAATACAGTGTTGTACAAAATAGGCCAAAATTGTGTCAGACAATAGCTTGCTACAACGTCTCGTATTTGATTTGTTGTAAACAATTAAATGTTTTAATATAAATAACTATGGCAATAAGAAACAATGGTTTTGTTACAATTAAGCAATTTTGTATTAGTTGAAAACAAGCAACAATGCTTTTGAAACAATGATTAAAAGTTGATACAATATTTATTTTACCAATACAATTATGTATTTACAATAAAAATGAATTGGTACCGTTAAACACTAAATTTTTCCAGAGTATAAAATTAATTTTGCCAGATGCAAGATTTGTCTTTCAGACGCAGAGTAACACTTGCGGGCAATTCCGGACATGCCGCCGCTCTTTCGGGCAACACTTGTACTGGGCATTGGAGTGGATTGTTGGCTGGATTCGATGTCAGAGAGTGATTTGTGGAGAGATCTGGGAGGGAGGTGAGGTTGCATGTTTGGGTGTGGCCCGTGCACCGCTTTTCCTACTTGAATTGAATTAAACTTGACGTAGGAATAGTAATATGGTTGCGTGTAGAGGACAGAGCCGATTTGTCGAATTCCTACGTGACCGCGGTATGTCCCCCTTCGTTCCCGAGCAGAAAATCTATCTTTGGGTTAAACATAGGGTTATTATGAATTTAGACTTTCGGCTGGAACATTTGGTGGCCCTTATGCCCCGGCTAATACGGTAGGTGGCAAATAATTGAACTAATTTCTAAGTTGTTCTGTTAGTTCAATAGAGATGATGATGAAGAGAGTGTACGTACCCTACCTACCGAGTTGCAAAACAACTACTCCTAAGTATCGTATCGTAGGTAAGTAGGAGTAGATAAGTACTCCAAACATACTACCGATAGTTAGTAAGGGGGGCTCGACCCCCCCGCTCCCCGCTCCCCGCTCCCCGCTCCCATTAAAAATTTCGGATGCTTTTTACTCTGTTCCTTCCTTCCTCCATGATGGAAAAGGTACCATAGCAAATCCTATTATCTGGAAAGTCTTCCTAAGCTATCACCGCCATGCGTTTCTTTCGTGGTGGCGGTGGCGGGGAGAAGAAGAGCATTAAGAAGCAGGGCAAAAAACCCGCGCAGCAGGAGCAGATCTATCGGCAGCAACAGCACTCGGTCCCTCAAATTTCGTCCGTGAACAATGAATGCGCGCTCGGATTGGACGTTCTACGGCAGACTGCTCCGTTTCACTCGCAAAGCCGTGGCTATGAAGCACAGATCAACGGGGTGCAAACCCCGCCGAATGAAAAATTGTCCGCCCCATGGTTACCAGTTGGCGATGATGTTGATCGAAGCCAGTATCACCATGACCAGAATATACTTTATCTTAAACATCAAAATCAGTCTCCCCCTACCGATCAGCCAACGTCTCAATGTCAGCAATATTATGACAATAATTCTCACACCTTGCCTCGGCAGCAACATGATACCTCCCATCAACATCTATCTCAGTATTCCGATCCTCCAGCAGATCGATTTCAACAGCAACATGAGAAAAACGCTCACTGTCAACAATCCGTGCCCCGTCTGCAGTACGATGGCCAGTCTTCTGGCGAACTGTACAAAGGATACTCTGACTCGCTAGATCGTGATGCACTCCTGCAATACCCGCCGTCTGTATTGCATCAGCTGAACGGCATTTCTCCACAGCAAAATATACCGATACCAAGTCACATAGCACCCTTGGTAGAGAGCGCTGTAGAGGAAATGTGGAGATGCGAAATTGACGACTTTCGATCGGCTTCGCACGCCGTACAAATGCTTAGGTTGGCAATTGTCGCAGACTGGGAGAGTCGGCAATCGACTGAGGACAAAAATGGCGAAGGTCCCAAAAACTTCTCATACGATCCAAGCGATACGTTTCTGTCACTTCAAGGTGCAACGCTTCGTTTTCACGAATGCTTCGAGTCAATTAAGACCGAACGAGACGCCAATCAATCGACGAGAAGGTATGCCCTGCAGGTAGGGGATGATACCACCATTAATACGCACGGTCAATCGCTCAATGGCATTGAATGGGAAATCACGGAGCAAGCTGCCTGGGAGGTGTGGGAGGAAGCCGTCCGAGCATCCGCTGCTTTGACTCACGCTTGTGTAGGACCAGCCTGGCGCCGTCAGTTGAAATTACGGCGTCAGCTAATCAGTGAGAGTGACATGCGGCAGCTCCATCAGCCTCACTTACATCGCCAGGATAGATTCGCGGACACTATGAGCTTTGGTAGCAGTGTTGTTGGGGGCTCCTCATTCGTATCCATGGACGTCTCCAATTACAACATGATCAACTCACAGTCCTCTGGGAGGCGAATGTTGGCGGCAGCTCCTCCTGTTTGGCAACCGCCAACGGATATTCTGGATATGCTATCTTTTCCCATTCCAGAAGTCTTGCCGGCGGCGATGATTCGATTTGCAGCCGGCGTAATTGAGACTTCCATCCCGCCACTGCGCACACCGGACACGAAAATTTATTGGGATTCTGATAAAGGAGGGAAAGAGAGACTTCTCACGGTACTGGGTCAATATCTTCAGGACGAACGCCGGTGGTTGCGAAGACGAAAAAGACTTGGAGATACTCAAAGGTAAACATCTTTTTTTTTCTACACAAGGGTTTCAAAAACATATCATAACATTTCATTGGATCCGCACACATGCACGCACGCACGCACAGAGACTTGGCTATTGGGCTGTTTTGTGGAGGGAACGAGAATAATATTGAGGATGACAGTGTCGAAAAGAAATGGTCAATACCTGGCGCTCATACACCAGTTGCCTTGATGATACACACCTGGCTTGAAACGTGCTCGACGTGGCCAGTTCTAAGAGAGTCAGACCACAGTCCTTATCATTTTGAAGAGCCGAACACACCAGAGTTTAGTGAGAATGTGTACAATAAGTCTCTTGATGGACAACCACCAGCTGAAATTTTGCTGCCTAAATGCCAGCCCAAAGTTGAAACTAATGAACCACCCCGTCGGAAGTTTTCATTTTGGGGGGATCTTGTTGACAATATCAACTTTGACTGGCGATATACATTGCGTGTACTATGCGATTGCTCTGATCTTGTGTCCGCAGGGTGGACGCCACCACCATCAGTTGTAGGAGAACAAATTATTCATTATCTGATTTTGATCGCGGAGAGGGGGATTTTACAGCTCGACGGGGAGAACCATTTTTCGAAGGAAATGTCTGTAGAGCAGATTCGAAAAGAACGTTTCTTCGCTTGCTCATGTGCCTCTGAAAGCCTTGCTTCCTTGAAAAATTTAGCTTCACGGGAGGTGTTACCACATGCAGGGTTGCGATCGCTTGTTGCTTTCTTATGCCAACTAATATCTGTGTCCGAAACCACAAGTTGCGGATCAGGGGTTCAAGAAGATAGTTTTTTGTTCGAGGAAGAAATATTGACCCAACGAACTCATGTTGCCTCCAACGCTGCCAGCTTGCTCTGGATACTGCTTTCCGCTGAAGGTACTTCTTGTCAGACAACTGACGCTTTGTTGGATATGATCGACTTGGATTTGTCCATCGAAGTTACTCATGAAAATCGTGCGCAAGTGGAGGATTCTGTCAAAAGGGCTAATGGGGCGATCCGTGCAATGTCGGCTGCAATGTGGGGTCAGTTTGCACTTTTATTCGATCGTCGAGCGATATTGACGATTAAAATTGTTCCGAACTAACATGTGTTTCTCATTGTTTACATAGGAGATCCGCCTTCGGTCAAAGGGGTGCCATTGTTGCGCTTTTTCTGGGAACCGGTGATTGATCTACTTGGGTTGGTTGCATCAACATTTTTTCAGGACCTAAGGGGTGCACCAAATGCCAAGTTCGATATTGCAGGGCACGTCACCTTTGTTATACTCGTAGACGAACATGCAGCATCCAACAATAGTCCCTTTCTATGTATTGTCCTCGAAATTGTGTTGGCATTACAGAGGCTTGTTGATAGCGAGATGGTCAGTTGCAACTTGTGCAGCAATCTAACACATTTTTTCTAGCGATAACATAATATTCTCTTCTTGTTTCAATATCGTCAAACCACAGGTATTTGGGTCTGGAGATTTGTGTGCAACAGAATGGGAGTCGTTTGTGCGGGCTATCGATGTTGGGATTTTGCCCTGGCTTGTTCAAAAAGAAAACGGATCTGCACTTGCACACGAAATCCATTTTGAGACATTAGCGATTTGCTCTCGTCTTATTGGATTCTTGGAGAGGTGTTGTTCCATGTCAACAAACGGATATCATCCGGTTGTTGACGATGGTGCTCGGGAATATTTTCACCTGTTGTGTTTACGAAAAATTGCACCGTTGCTTCAGGTGGTGTGTTTTGTTAACGGCGAACTCTCTGCGCACCCTCCCATGATCGGGGAGGATGCAGCAACAAAGCTTGCGCTTGCTGTCATCAAATCTTGGGGAGCAACCAGTCTCCTTCCATTAAAGGAAGGAGACTGGGTGAAACGTGCTAGCAATGCTCTGGCGGAGGCATTTCTTATTCCCAAATCTCATGTGATGGACAATTGTCGATATATTGGAGGTTATCTACACCACCCTCTTGTGAGAATCGAGGCTTTAAAATCACTGGTCGTTGACAAATCAATCGACATCGATGACTCGGTCTCTGCAATCACACCTTCTTCTACGGTTTCAATGAGGAGTGGAAACAACCCTCCTTCTATGTTGTCTCTCTTTACTCGTAAGTCGAAAGAATCGTGTCCATCACTTAACCTGACGTCACTTGTCACTGAAATTAACAGGTGCCGTCCATCCCCGCTGTCCAGTTACAAAAAATCTCCGAGAGCTCCACTTAGTGTTAGTTAATTCCATCCTACTACCTCGACTAGAGGAAGTATTGTATACAACAACGGAAACGATCCTAGCGAAAACAGAATGTCAGCCAAACCATATGATTGTTCAAATGTTGTCAACTGCAGAGTGCTTTGATATAATAGAAAACGAATTTCTGTTGCGCCGGTTTGCTGTTAAGATTCTGGGCATGCTGTTTCGGAGTCGTACTGGGGAGAGCGAGCGGCGACATCATTTCATTGAACTGCTACAACGTGTAGCAACATCAACACCCATTGATGTAAAAGATTGGGTTTGCCATAAGGAAAGAGGAGATATGTCCCTTGCGAACGAATCTATCTCACCATCACAATTTTTAAGGGAAGAAACTCTTCAATTAAGATTTGAGTGCATGCGCCAAATTGAACTCTGTCTTGGTGCCTGCTTTACTTCACTTCCCCATACACACGGAAACGTCCCCGGAATTTTGAAGGCACTTTGTGAGATAGCGCGTTTTTATTCGATAGAGTGCCAGGATGACGCATTGACGTATCCAATTGTAGATAGACTGCTTATGACCATGGCCACCCTTGTGCCTCTTGCTAGACTAAGTTGTGCAAGAAATGGTCAGGGGATTCTCATGTCTCGACAACATGTGACTAGAATCATCCCCGCTGATATCTTATCTGTTTTGGTGGTCGATGAATGGTTGCACGACAACATCAGTCCCAAAAATAAGGCCCTCGACGAAACTTTACCAATGGTCTCAGAAGAAAATGTTTACAATACTTCTGATCATGGAGACATAGCACCCTTTGTTTATGTCAAACAATACCATGCAGGTGAAAAAGGCGACAGTCATATGCCGGAAAATAGCGGCAATCATACAAGAAGAAGGCACTCTCGTGGACACAGCACACTGATCATGAATGGAAAACAAGGTACAATTGTCGACTTTGAACCTATTGCTGCTGTAATAAAGCATGTTCTATGTTCTGTGTCCAAAAGTCCTTGTTCTCATTACGATGATGGGAGGTATGGCATCTTTGAAAGGACAATTAATCCAAAAAGTATTGCACGGCTTCCATCAATTCTTTGCTCTATTTGTTATTCTGTCCTATCTCTTTTTCTGTCCCATGGCATGGCATTCCCGGAGATGGAAGACATGCTCTGGCTGAATATTAATTCTCCACCTGCTAGATGTGACAGTGACGCAGAAAATGAGCTCGTCTCACGAAGTCAAGCAGTGTCCGACTTTGCTGGTGTTCTTGGCCATCTAATCGTATCTCGCATCGGTGACGAGGAAAATAGCACGCAATTATTAAGTAGACAAGTCTGCAATGTGCTTGTGCAATTAACCAAGTCGTCAAGTTGCCGAAAAGTTGTCCAGCATGCATGTTGTGGACTGATCTCAATCCTGTCTTCGCTACGTCACGCCTTTGGGAAAAAGGCAACGAATGGCTCCTATGACACGGAAATCAGTGCCATCTTGGTGTCGTTCGTAAACGATATAATTTGTAAACTTCGAAAAGAATCAACTCGTTTAGTGTTGATCCCGCTGATTGATGGTAAGGAGTGTTGTTGATTTAATTTTGTTGATTCAGACGCGGTGAAGGCCCATTGCTCCGTTCTTACTGAATGCCCATATTTTTCGATCTGGACATAAATAGCAATGAGGGAGGTCTTTATTTGCTCAGGAAGTGTCTTTGAGTTCCCGGAGTCTTTGCGCCGCAAAGCATTTCTTACGCTGTTTCAACCAATCTGTGAGCATTGGGAGGTGCATGTTGTAGCATTTCAATGCGCTGTTGCGATCATAAATACGATGACTCCGGACGAGGCGAGCCTCATGTTTTTTTTTGCTATCGGCCCTCAAAAGCGGACTCTCCAGGCCCAGCGAACGCAACCTTTGCTAATCGACCTCCTTCGTTACCGCCTAATAAGTTCACGCTTACTCAGAGCAAATATTAGGTCGGAGGAAGGCTGCTACAGACCGTCAAGGGTGCACGTTAGACTGGCTCATGAAGCTGCTTCATTAGAGTCGTTTCCCGTTGATTTGGACGACGCCGGTCGCCCAAGAGGTTGTGCCTGGAAGGTGGGAAATTCTATTCTCTCATTGCGCCTTGGGTCGAAAGACTCTTTTTTTCGTGGATGGGTAGAGATTGTTTTACGCTCCCCTTGTTCTCGTATAAGACGCCTCGTCAAATGGAAAGACGAAGGTATCACCGAACATCCTGTTAGCTTTCTACCATTCGATGACCAGCTTAGTGGTCAGGAAAAAGAGAATAATAATCCTACATCAAAAATCACGCCAGTGCGCAAAAAAGACATGACACAATCGCAATATCTCGAGAGTAATGCGAGCTTACATATTTTAGCTCGAGCGAAGCTTTCTATCTCTCGCTTTGACAGTTTGACCGATGTCTCAACTAGCACATCGTTGCAGCAGTATAGTGGTAAGATAGATTCTGAGTCCAAGCTGGATAAGTCAAAAGCGTCCCTTAAATTGACTCCATTGCTTGGCGGAACAAGGAATAATGTGGTAAAAACAATCAGGACAAACTCGATGATGCGGTCTCGTTCCGATGGAAATTTGATGACACGGTTCCGTTCTGAAACAGAATGTTTACACAAAGAAAAAGATAGCGTCTATTCGTGGTTGCAAAATGTGACTTGTCAAAAAGATGTTAGCATTGGTTTGATCAATGAGCTAGAAAAAATTGGGTTTTCGATATCAGCACTTGGAGTTCCGGACACTGTGATCACACCTGCCTCGTACCCCGACATGTTTGTGCACGAAAAGCTGAAACCGTACATCGACTCTACTAATGCGAACTTTCGTCGCGCTATATCCATTCTAGATCGAGTCACTCCATTTCAGACCCATCGAGTGGGATTGCTTTATGGTGGTCCATTTAGCACGAAAATGAACACACGTAATACCAAGATTGATTCTACTAATTACAATGGCGGCGATAATTTTCTCATGTCAACCCAGGCATCGACAGACTTTTGGGAGTTTGCCAAAGAGTTAGGCGAGCTTGTTCCGGTGCGGCATTGTCGATACTTTTCCGGTGGCTTGGACACTTCAGAAGGATTATCCGATGGAATGTTTGCATTTGTTTGGTTTGGCTGCCATGGAGGAAGCTCCGAATATAACGAACCCATGCTAGTTGATTCGATGGTGTTTTTTCACACAGTTACCCTAATGCCAGATCGCTTGACTAACAGGAAAAGACACGTGGGCAACGATGTCGTACATATAGTGTATGGGTTAGACATAGACACATTGGATGTTGATCATGAAAGATTGGCAATCAGTGGGCACTTTGGTTTCATAACAATATATGTCATTTCGCTGGTCCACGTCCCGCTATACAAGGTATCTGTTCACCTGAAAGCTGGTTTAGATGAACACATCTGCTCAGCTCTGGACCATCTTGTTGGAAGTTGGCTTATTTCTAAGAAGGTTGGCGCTCACTTTGTTCGAAATCTCGCCATGCAATCTGATCTAATATGTCAAGCTATGATTGAAGACAAACTCGGACTTGTGCTTAACACAGAGGACCGTGATGGTAGAATAAAAGATACGGAGCGCCACCTTGCGGAGAAGATGGCATAGTGACGGCCGCTTGCTGTGATGAAAACGCTTAGCATCCGGAGTCACAATCAAATTTTGGGAATACTGCAATACATTCCTCTTTGGATGATTTGCACAACAACACGTAATTTAGTGAGCCAATCAAACAATCCAACCATATGACAATTTATCCCCTGTTGAATACTTTGGCCAGAAAAAGGACGAAGACTGCAAAAAAGGTCTCTTTTTTAAGGTGGCACCCCCCTTGCCTCATGTTGATAGCATTCTCTCTCTAGAGAGAGCTAGAGAGAGAGCCGTAAAAAATAAAGTGACTGTTTTTGATTGGCGCCTCTTAAAAACGTTCACAATCCGGTAGCCACCATGATGTGAAACATCTATGAGACATGAGACCTTGTTAGACTCGGATCAATCATGTGGCACTTTCATCAACTAATTCTTAGGACGAAAAAGTATACAAAAGTATTTATAATGAGTCTTATGATCATTATTTTCTTCTGCAACACTGAGCTTAGTACTCAATACTCAAACTTAATGAAGATTGAAAAGTCCCGCCCCTGATGATCAAGATGATCAAGTAACCATGAATCAAAGAGAGAATAAAAAAATGAACTAAGCATCAATAACAACAAACAAATACTAACAGCAGCAACTTCTTACCCCCCCTGCATGCATAAAAGGTATCCGCAAAGACTGTTGGACGAAATGAATAGAATGAGCTTCCTTTCAAAAGAAGTAAGAATGTTGTCTTTGGATCATAATGCTCACCCAAAGACAAAACAGCCATCAACTTCATTACAATATTGAGGGCTGGACCAGACGTATCCTTGAATGGATCGCCCACGGTATCGCCCTGGGAAATAGAAGTAAAGAAGGAACGCAAAAGCGTTCAGACGTGTCACACCGGAGGAGTCACAGGGATATCTTGAGCCAGATTTTAACTCACCACAACAGCAGCCTTGTGAACATCAGAACCTTTCCCTTTCAAATCAGAATCTGGACTGGCCTTCTCAATATACTTCTTGGCATTATCCCAAGCACCGCCAGAGTTGGACATAGATATCGCAAGTTGGACTGAAGCGACAAGGGAGCCAACAAGAAGGCCAGACACGGCATACACGCCGAAAAAAATTCCAGTCAGCAGGGGTGTGAAGATAACTAACGCTCCAGGGGGAATCATTTCCTTCAGAGAGGCCTTGGTAGAAATGGCAATGCAGGCATCATAGTCAGGACGCTCAGTTGGGTTCGCATCCAAGAGATGAGGCTTTTCATCAAATTGGCGTTGAACCTCCAAGACCATCTCCATAGCAGCAGTGCCTACAGATTTCATAGTCATTGCGGCGAAGGCGAAGGGGATCATTCCACCAATGATGAGGAAAGCGAAAGTTATTGGCTCGAGCATGTTCACGCCACTGTAAAAATGGAGCGTCAGGTGGTCAGTTTTTCAATTACAGCAAGATTGTGTTTTGTGAAGAATACTCACTTCATGAAAAGTGCATCGCCGGATGAATGGCGGATGCGTGTAACGAAAGCTCCGAAAAGGGCGAGAGATACAAGGGCAGCGGATCCAATTGCGAATCCTTTTCCAATCGCAGCAGTTGTATTCCCGGCAGAATCGAGCGCATCAGTCTTTTCACGAACGTAAGGATCAAGCTCAGCCATCTCGGCAATACCTGCGAACATGGAACGGAATGCATGAGGTATGAATTTAACGAGAGCAGAAGACAGAAAAAAGATCAATCTTACCGCCAGCATTATCACACACCGGGCCATACACATCAATCGTAAGCCCAGTTGCAAGATTCGACAAGAACCCAATAGCTGCAAGTGATGTGCCATACATGTCCGCAAGCGCAAAGGATCCGTAGACAACAAGTGCCAATACTAGAACGGGGATGATGGCACTTTTGTAGCCAAGGGCAATACCGTAGATCATATTCGTGGCGGCGCCAGTCTTGCAACTATCAGCAAGCTCTCGCACAGGCTTGTAGGAGTGCGAGGTGTAATATTCGGTAATAAGGCCAATGATCAAACCTCCGACGGCTCCCATGATGACGCACACAAAGGCTTCCCAGGGATGTAGAGTTAGAACCTCAACCCCAACGGTCGCACGGAGTTGGAATTCGCCAGGGAGGAATGTTGCCGCAGCAAGATACACGGCAGGGATCATGAGAAGAGTAGTACTGATGAGTTGGATTTTGAGGGCCTTTTCCACATCTGTCTCCGACCTCACGGGTTTTATGTCAGTAGCGATGAAAGAGCAGATCAAGCAGACGAAGATTCCCACGGCGGAGACGGCGACGGGAAAGACCATAGCATCCCATCCCCCGGACAAGCCGATGGAAGATCCGAGAACCAGCGCTGCACAGGTAGATTCGGCAAAGGATCCAAAGAGATCGGATCCCATACCAGCAACGTCGCCCACGTTGTCTCCAACGTTATCAGCAATCGTGGCGGGGTTGCGCGGATCGTCTTCGGGGATTCCATGCACAACCTGACAAAAAAGAGCGAAGCGTCAGTAAGGACTTGCGAGGTGGACAGCTAACAGTCAGGAAAAAAATATGGCATTATAGATCCGCGTCACATACCTTTCCAACAAGATCGGCACCGACATCGGCAGCCTTTGTGTAAATGCCTCCACCGACACGGCCAAACATGGCAATTGACGATCCACCAAGTCCGTATCCCGTCAAACACTCGGTGAGATAAATCCAGTCTTCGGGATCAGGGTAATGAATGCGGAAGGCCAGGAGGGAGACATAGAGCATGAAGATTCCAAGGCCACATAGGGCGAACCCCATGACAGCACCGGCTCTGTTGAACGAGACGAAGTTATGGCAGAGCAATATGATACGAAAGTGGTTGAGAAATAAAATAAAATAAAATACACCAGGGTAAGGAACTTTACTTACCGGAAGGCGGTGTTAAAGCAATGAGTCCAGCCTGATTTTTGGGCGCTGACAGTGGTCCTGACGTTGGAATACACGGCTACCTTCATACCCAGGTATCCAGAGACTGATGTCAACAGATGTCAAGATTCAAGTAGTGTGAGTAAAGGATTCAGGGGTGAAATAGAATTGCGGTAGCAAGACAAGTACTCACGGATAGAAGTTCCAGCTCCCAAAATGAACGAGAGAGTAGTGAACAACCCACGAGCGAAGTCCCATCCGGTACCCCACGACACCAAGATGAAAATGACGATACTGAAGAAGAGGCAGAACCATGCACAAACTTTGTACTCTGCACGTAGGAAGGACTCGGCACCCTCATAAATGGCGGTGTAAATTTCATTGAGTCGACGAGTCGTGGCTTCGTCGTTCGAGCCGTTCACAAGACCTGTCGAGTCCGATATGCCCTCGGAACGGACAGGGATGCGTGCGATGATGAGGAATTGGACAAGTGCCCATAGCATAGCTAGGATAGCAGCAGAGAAGATGACGGCCGTGGCATTCGTCTGAAATATATTGAAAGGGAAAAATCGAAAATTTGTCAGTGGAGAAAAAGAGCCATGGTTAGGTGAAACAAAAATCCCCCCCTCATAAATGTGATATCCCGCTCGAGACAAAAAAAAGCCGAAACTGGTGAGCCTAGCGCGCCAACCCAACCCTCGAACCTCTCGACAGCCGCTACCCGTCAATCTCCCAAACACTCTCACCATGTTGCTCCTTTGATACTAAGACTTAGTATTGACAGAGACCGGAGGAGGTATTGTGAAACAATAAAAAGGGAATGTGGTACAAGGTGGCGGCCGGGGTTTGGTGTCAGGGTGTGGTGTCATCGACAGCGAATTCACAAAGATTCAACGGCGGGCGGGGCCGCCCAAAACAAAAAAATCCCTGGCCGTCTCACAATCAAAAGTTCAAGCCCACGACATTTCGTACTCTGTAGAGGAGTACGATGTAGAGGATTACGTACGACGATGTTGAATGCAATTCTCAATCCTGGCCGTGCACGCCCTGCTGCAGGCAGAGTCAATCAAGCCGATGAAACAGTGCGCATCTCTGTCATCTCAAAGAAAAACGTAATTCACATTCTTTCGCATCTTGTGCGATGAATTAGGTGCAATCCAATCCCTGATGGGATCAAAATATCATTCGATGCCTGCGTTGATACTGAGGTAAAAAGTCACCGATTTTTAACCCAAATGAAACCTGAATCAACGCAGCGTACGGTGTAGCCGACGCAGCGGTCCCGAAGAAAAATATGGTCACATACTTCACAAATCCAAATAACTTCACTTGAAACAATGAAGCAAAAATTTCCTCGAACGAACACAGCATAATAGTTCTTTGGTGTGTCATTGCCATCCATACAAATTACCCATGCTCGCGGAGTCAATGTTCCCCATTCGCATTCCGAATCTTATACTTACAATCTGAACATTGACACCGTCCAACGGAATCGAGATTCCTATCACAGCCAAAATCAGGCATGCCACTATGCCGAGTAAACACGCCCGTCGATTGTACAAAACGCCAAGACGCGAGGACTTCCATCTCTTCCTCTGGCCGCAGGATGTATCAGAATTTTCATCGTCGCCGGATTGGGGGTTGAAGCTGCGAGATCCGCGTGATCGCAGCTCTCCTCCTACCACTGTGGTTTCGTCGCTCGCTGTGATCATGTCTCTTTCGTTTAACATCCGTCGTATTCTCCTTTGTAGTCAGTCTTTGCAGGAATGCCGTGTAAAAATGCCCTGTTAGTAGCGTAATCAAGTGAGATGGATCCTTCGAATATGGTTGGAGGATGCGATGTCGGGATGCTGTCCTTCCGGTTGCAATGCTTTCAGTATCTACTAGATATCGTTCTTCTCCTCCCTCGCTCCTCGCTCAGTCTTTTGTTCTGCCAACCGCCACCCGCCCCGCCACACCACGCCCACACCGGACATAGATAGGTATCGTACATAATCCTATCTACTTAACGCACCTACCATACCTAAAAGTTCTTACATACTACCAGTCTTAGCACAAACTCTGGACACAATGCCCGTAACTTTTGCAATTTTGGG
>JALLBA010000905.1:0-12995 GCA_036939675.1 Cyclostephanos invisitatus
TCATACGTGTTTGCAATTTTAATTATTGGGAGTCCCTACAACGCTGATTGAAATCCACACCGGCGGGAATGAAAACAGTCAAATTGTTTTTTTAATGAGAATTCCTCTTCTCTCAGGATGAATGCGATAAGTCGAAGTACTTTCGCCCATTTTTCTTCCCGCGCAAAGTTTGCCAGGTCTGACCATCGTATCGGCTTAATCGTTTTTGATATTAGGAAAGTACATAATACCATAATTAAGTAGTACTTCACCTCTCCTAGCATATATAAAACAGATGTACGACTCCTATGTAATGTAGGAGTGCGGTACAATTATATTATTCTAATGCTTATCTCGAGAAATACAGTTTTATTAGTTTTTTTTGCGGCCAATCATTCATCTCTTGTCCTCCTTTTGACACACATCCCGATGAAAATCCGCCCCCCATCTCCAACTAGCACCCCCACACACAAAGCAACAGAGAAGAGAGGATCGACTATGGGCAAGAAATCGAAACGCGGCGGCGGTCGCAAGGGCATCGTGGGTGGTGTTCGATCTGATAACGATAACGTCGACGTCAGCGACGGCGAGATCAGCAATAAGACGGCGGCCTCGCTTGCGACGACGGCATCGATGTTGGCCGAAGACATCGACGACGACGACGACGAATTCCGTCGTAGAAAGCCACCCGCGCTTCGACCCGTCGACGAGCGTGGGGCCGCCGACGACCATAATATGCAAGACTGCGTTGAGGGGGTGGAGGATGACGACGACGACGACGACGACGACGACTACGAGGACGTCTACGAGTCGAGCGGCGACGAGGGGTACGACGACGATGACTTCGACGGCGGGCACGACGACGTGCGCCCCCACGTGGGTACCCCGTCGACCGGATGCGCCGTTAACGACCAGGACGCATTGCCGTCGCCGAGCATCGTCAGGGCGTGGAATCCCTTCCTCGAAACCGCGGACGCGGACGACCGAACGAGGCTCGAGATGGACGAGACGGCGTACAAGATGCACCACGCGCTCACTCCCGAGTGGCCCTCGCTGACCATAGACGTCGTGCCCGATCGACATCTCGGTAACAATCGCACGCGCTTTCCGCACACGGTAACGCTCGTGGTCGGGAGTCAGGCCGACGAACCGCATAGGAACAAGATGAGCGTGCTTCGATTGAGCGATTTATGTCGCGTGCCTGGCAGCCTCGGGAGGGAGAAGAGCGAGAGGGAAATGGACGACGAGATGCTCGGGGAGGAGTGGAAGCACGACGACGATGACGACGATGGGGACGACGACGAGAGCAGCGATGACGACGACGACGGGGGGGGAGAGGAGGAGGAGAGGGATCCCATACTCGAGCACTACTCATTCCCCCATCCGTCGGGCGGGATCAATCGCGTTAGGGTCTGCCCCCACAATCCCGATATCGTCGCGGCCTGGGGAGAATCCGGTACCGTCAGCCTGTACGATATCGGTGGCGCGTTGGACCTGTTGGATCGCAGTGGCATCAATTCGCGCGAAAAACATGACGGCAAGAACGAAAAGAAGAGGGAGTCGGCGATGATGGGCCCGCCGGTTCGCAGGATGCGCAAGGATCCCTTCTTCGTGTACTCCGGGCACTCCGCGGAGGGATACGCGATCGACTGGAGTCGCGTCACGCCCGGGAGGCTGGCAACCGCCGACCGGGATGGCAACGTCCACGTCTGGGACGCGACTCACCTCGTCGAGCGCGACGACGTCCCCTCCGCCGCGCACGGGGGAAAAACGGGCAAGGCCGGTCGCGGCAATCCGTGGGGCAACTCGTCGTTCGTTGTGAAGCCGACGTACTCGGCCCACGGAGACAACCTCGATACGCCGTCCGTGGAGGACCTACAGTGGAGCCCAACGGAATCGACTGTGCTGGCGTCCGGTGAGTGCGGGGGATACGTGCGCATATACGACGTCAGGTGTCCCGGCAGGGCCATGATAACCAACAAGGTGCATGCCAACGGATCCGACGTCAACGTGATAAGCTGGAACGGGCTGGTGGGGAACTTGCTGGCTAGCGGGGGGGACGACGGTGAGTGATTAGGGATGAACCCTTTCATTTCGCACCATTTTCTCTCATTCGCTTACATCGTAAAATCATATGATAATCCGTGTTTCTTGTCATTCCCTAAAAAAAACAACAACAACGAAAGGAACCTTCTCCGTGTGGGACCTGCGTAACTTCAAAGTGCCTGATCCCTCCGTTCCCCCAAGGCCGCTCGCGCGGTTTCGTTCCCACCGCTCCCCGATCACTTCCCTCGAGTGGCATCCCACTGACGAGAGCATGATCGCGGTGAGTGACGATCGCGGGACGTACATTTACGACCTTAGCATTGAGGAGGACGATCCCGATGCCGTATCAGCTGAAAAGAATGGCGACGAGGGGGGCGGAGACAGTTGTGTTTTGGGGAGTGAAATTCCGCCGCAATTGCTCTTTGTGCACTCGGGGAGCGAGATGACGAAAGAGGTTCGTTGGCATCCCCAGATTCCAAGCTGTGTTACGACTACGTCGTTGAGCGGGTTCAGCGTCTTCATTCCCTCAAATTTGTAAGAGATTTCGATACAAGATATCAACACGAGTTTGCCGGGGGGGGGGGGGGGGGGGGAGGGGGGCATTGTCACTGCCTTTGAATCAATTAGCAGCTCGTGGAAGGCTTCGTCTCAGTAGAGGAAGGTTAAGAGTACAAATTATGGCAGGAGATATTTAAGATGTCTCTGGTCCTACTTCTTTCTCTATTAACTTATCACGACAGCAATTGATTTTACTACAACCCTTTCTTTATTCTATAGTAAAGTAGCATCCTAAATGCATCTCAGCGTCAGTTCTTACTGCATTACCCTATTCAGCTCGGGCAGCGGAGCCCCCAACTCTTGGCGCCGCAGTTCTCCAAACTGGTGGTTCACTTGTAATAGGGGAGAAAACAGCAATCAGCAAACAGCGAACAAGATGCATAAAAGAATAGAGAGAATGGCGGGGCCTTAGCCTTAGACGACCAACGTTTGGTCAGGAAACACAATATTCAACTGAAAAATGGCGTTCGCAGTATGTGAAATATTTGGGGAGATGTTTCTGTGTGGGAGCGGGAATCCCATAATTAACGAAAAGGAGCAATCCTATTTTGGAAGTGTTATATATTTAGCTTATGATACTACAGTATTAAATTGCTTCTAGCACTTCTACAATTTCATAAGGTATCTATTAGGTTTGATGTAATAATAAAATTGAGATAAAAAATGCATCATTCAATATTCTCATCCTTCATTGATATCTCATGCTCCAGCATTGCCCCAAAGTCTTTCAACGATTGAAGCTCCTCTGCGCAAAGATCCCTTGGTTTATAATCAATAATGCACAACGTACCAATAGGAAGTTTTTCCTTAGTGCCACCGGAAGAAACTCGTATGGGACAGCCAGCGTAAAATCTTATTTTTGGCTCTCCATCTACCAGTGGGTTGTCAGCAAACCTTTCATCCTGCATCGCATCGGGTACCACCATAACGCCGTCTTGCAATATGGCATGAGCACAAAATGCATGATCACGTGGGGTTTCGGTCACGCCAGGCAGTCCCACAATGGATTTGAACCACTGTCGGTCATTATCAACGAGAGACATCGCCGATATTGGGGCATTGAACATGGCAGAACAGAGCCGAGTGATACGGTCAAACCTTTCCTCTGGATTGCTGTCTAGCAACCCCGTGTTCTGCAGAGTGAGAAGACGCTGTGGCTCATGAGAGGGAAATGGGGCGCGTCGCCAACGAAGAGGCATGCGAAGGAGGGACACTTGAATGCGTGTTAGAAGATATGACGGAGAGAAAGGTCCTAGAATATAATCGCCAACGTTTAGTCGCTCAAGGATTGAATTCTTTCCATCTTCGCCGTCAAACGCATCATTTTTTGGCGCTGCGATGATTATTAAATTGACATATTCCCCCCAGGCTCCCATATTTCGAATCTCCTCACATACTTCAAAAGCAGTAGACCCGACCAAGATCTCATCCAAAATAATAACGGATGGTTGCCTTGATTTGGCAAAGTCAAGGATGTCTCTACCCTTGTGTACCACAGTCACATCAAGGATGTTTTCGGATACATTGCAAATGGGTTCTGGATTAGTTTGGCAAAACCCAAAAAGAACAATCTGGTTGTCAAAGTTGGTGTTGATGAGAGATGATGCAGTGGTTGAAACACTATCAACATCTGAATTCCTCCTCTCATGATAGTCACGATTCTCGATGCCATGGTCCTTTGTGAAAATGAACGGATCCAGCTCGAATACATCTCCCTCTTTTGATCCAATCACTTCCATTGGAATCCTGGGATAATCTCCCAAACTAGCCATACGGTCTCCAAACTCCCTTTCTAACTCCGCGGCTTTGTTCCTCGCAAAAATCACCAAGTCATCCATTTGATCATCGCTTCGTTGCGGATCATGATGAAACAACAGGAGCTTCTTAACATTTGCGTAGAATGCAACCTCAACAACATACTCCACCGTAGAGTGCCCCCAATACTCTTTTGACATTGCGCCCGACGTGGGAGAATATTCCGAATACAGATACTGGGCGTCGTGGAAGAGGATGTCGACATCTCTGAAGAATTGGGCATGCGAGTGGTCCGCTGAAAGCCGAGAGCTTCTTGTGTTGACGGCGGAGTCGACGAAGCCACCTTTGGCCAGGGAGTGGTCAAATGGTTCGTGGTCGGTGATGTATGCCACCGACACACCTCGATTCGAAATGTGTTTTCCATTCGAATAATAATTATCGCCGATCGAAAATTTACCCGGCTCGGGCTGGATACGGGCAAATTCTTCCAGCTTGTATCCCAATGTCAACACCGAATGATTAAGGTACTTCGACGTGACCTTGATTGATGTTGGCGCTCCCTCGTCCCCCAACCAAAATCCCTTGCTTGTGTCCTCGCATAGTCCGCGGTACTTCGTGCGACTCCCCATATCCCCCAATCTGACCGGGAAGTAGTCATGTTGCATCTGGCCGCTCAATGTTTCTTGTAGCGTCTTTGCTATTCCGCGTGGGCCATAGATCGTCCAATCGAGCTGCGGAAGGTAAAGCGGTACGAAGAAGGGAAAGCCTGCGGAGATGAATATAATAATCATAAAAATTTGTGGCAGAGCAGGAGCGATTCGTGGCAGACAAATTCTCATGAGCCGGGACACTGCAGGTATTTTAATCATACATAGTAGTAATTAATTACCTTGGATGTGGTCCCAATGAGTGTGCGTAATGAGGATCGATCCGCCGAAATTCGACCGATCCTGCTTCTTATCGGCGGGTGATGATCCGACCAACGTTGATGATTCACCGCGATCCCCCCCCTCCTCTGTACGTTCTCTCTTCTCAATCTCCGCCATCCTCTTTTTCTTCTGGGACATATCGCCCAATATTTTTTGTCCCAAATCGAACGCGCCGCTCCCCATATCGAATATAATCCTGTGTCCGTCATCGCATCTGTCCCCCCCCCCCGACCCCCCCTCGCCGGACGAGCCGACTACCTCGATACAGGGCGTGTTGCCACCGTAACGTGCCATTTCTGGATTGGGACGCGGTAGGCTCCCGCGGCATCCCCAAATCTGAACCTTCATGTCGCAAACGAGATTGAAAATCGCGCCCCGGTAATTATCTCTAGTATGATACGGTAGATATCGTATCGTATTAGGAGTACGAGTTTAAACCCATTGCTGGCGGTTACATTTTTTTTCACAATTTAGCGATTATCTCTACGCGAGCGGACGTAGATAAGCCTATGTACTCCAATTCACAATAATATGGTCGGGTTGTTACGGTGGCCCAGGTGTGAGTCCGTGAACGGTCATACTTAATAATGACCCCGAATCACGAAACAAGTCACAGTCGGCATATTTCAATCTCCTCTCCCTATCCCTCTCTCTCTATGAATAGACGAGCATGGAAGCTTAAGTACCTATGTAGAGCGAGACCATGGCAGCCACTACTACCGCTAAGAGGGGACCAAGGCTGAGGCTGGGCGCCATCTTCCTAATAGTGGTCGCGAATAGCGTCCTTTTCCTCCGTTCGTGGACTTCATCCGACGACGATGGCGGAGAAGCATCGTACGATTACCACTACGAATCTACTCGCCGTCTCGCACATCGACCTCCGCCGGGCCGTGGCCGTGGCCGTGGCGTCATCAGGGCGATGAGGGCCAGGGGCAGGGAAACCGCGAGGGCGTCCTCGGGTCCATACAAACGCGCGCTGGAGCTGAATTATTCCCGCGCGCCGAGGAAACTGGATAGGAATGACAGATACAGCGTGAGGGTGCTGAATCGACGCGAGCGAGCGAAATTGAAATCGGCGAAGGAGGATTTTTGGTTGAGGTGGGGGGCCAACGTGCGGGATGGCGACGGCCACGACAGAAATTCGGATGGAGAGAGTCCGGACGGGATGGATGATGAGGCCGTGCGTAAGCTGCTCCAGGACAACGACTACGAGCCCCTCGAAGTGTGTGGCCGCGCGGCGGACGTCGGAACAGCGGAGGACCTGGAATCGCAACAGCGATACGGCCAATGTCCGGAAATATCCCCCGCGAGGCCTATGTTGATACTCAACGGTCAAGACGCCTACGGGCGCACGGGTAACAACCTCGTCGAATTGATCCACGCTGTGCAATACGCGCACGATCGCGACATGCAGCTCGGGATCAGCGTCCACTCATGGGCGATGGACGTCATCCAGAGCATGTGGCTCTCCGCGAAGTCCGACGATTGGGAATTTGAAATGGAATCGGCCCTGTGCGTCAAGATATTTCACGACAAGACAGAAATGCATGCGTGGGAGGTCATGAACAATACCATGTACATTGAGTCGAAGGATTTGTTCCTCTACCAAAGCGACATCGAGCGGCCGTTGGGGGATTACGTGGCGGGTCAGAAGCATTTCATCCGCGCCTTGTTCCGGCACTACAATCGCGGTGATGGCTTTGATCACAAGGGATCGCCCGCGCGCGACATGTGCTCAGGAATCGATGCGCTGTTCGGCACGAAACGCAGACACGCCATCTATTCCGTGATACACGTTCGATCGTTGGAGGGCGCACCTGGCAGGAGAATGATGAATCGCTTGGCACGTCACTCAGGGTGCGATCCAATCGCCGCGTTGCGAATGGAACCGGAGTACGTCAAGTCGATACTCGGGCCGATAGGGATGTTGGCGTATCCGATAGTTGTCATCACCGATGGTCAAGATCCCTCCGTTCTTGAGAGACTTTTGGACGATGATGAGATCGGTCGCATTATTCGTGTCATACCGCCCGATGCCTCTTGGTACGGAAGTGACATGACGACAGCAATAATGGCGAACATCTTCATTGGGAATCCCGCGTCAACGTACAGCCTTTTTATTGCCAAGGCTAGAGTGGCACTTGGATTCGGCCATAATTATTTATACAGGGCAATGGATGAGACTGGTGAATGGAGGACGGTTTGCGGGGATAATTGCTTGTTTGATCGGACTGTCGTGGGTTTCATGGCGTGAAAAAGCCTTGGTAAATAATCGTTTTGCTGGGTTTGCTGGCTTAGAAATTAGATCTATTTTATACAAAACAATATTGGAAATTGATCAAGAGACAGTGATTTGTACCTGCCCCTCAATCGGACTCAATCTTTCCCTCATACTATCCCTCCTTTTGATGCGGTTCTCTTTCTGTAGCTTGGATACTTGCTCATAGCCCCGCTCCACTGCCAAGGCTCTCGCCTCAGCTGCCAAGGCTCTCGCCTCGGCTGCCAAGGCTCTCTCATCATCTTGGACGTGCCCAGCCCAACTTACTATCTCGTCGCAACTAATCCCAATCTTATCGCAAAACCCTTGCATCGGAAGAATGGTGAAGGGTTCCTCCAACTGGGTCGCAAGCTCCTCGATACCAAAGAGACAAACAGAAATGAAGGCGGTCGCAGGAATCATCATGCAATGATTCCATGAATTGCCAAACTGGCTATACAGGCCGAGGGGGAGGAGGGCCAACCACGTTCCAAGAAAACGAGCAGTGTGGCGAGAATAGAAGAGAGGCACGGGCGACGAAAGGAGTCGCTCGCTACCACCGAGCGTATCTTCAAAGATGGACAGGTTCTTGTTGATCTCGTTCTTCCTTATGAAGTGCATGGGGAGCTTTAGGTTATTGTTTTTATACGTTAGTGTGGTGAGAAGGTATCAACAGGCAGAAGTCACAAGTGGGTGCAGTTAAATGCTTACCTTATCGATGGCAATTGTAAGATCATACAGAGCTCGATTGGGACGATGGGTTGCGCCAACGAGTGCATCGGCTTGTTCTGGCGTAAGTCGAGACCTGATCTCAGAAACAAAATCTTCCTCATCTTCTTCAGGCGGAGAGAGGTGACGCTTCATCGACCGAACGAAAGCCCATGTCATGACACTCACTTGACCAAGAAGATATTGGCGTTCGATGGGATTGATGGGCTCAATGGTCTGGGATTCGGCCTTGTCCATGAATTCTGTGCCGTCCCACTCGGATTGACTACCATACCAGGCCGTAGCCATACGGTTGAGGTCGCGGGTGTGATTGATGTTCAGCCCCCAAAACTTGCGAGCTTCGTCCCAGCGATTGTAAGATGAATTCGTCCGAAAGACTGATAAGGGACGAAAAACAGAATCAGTGACCACTCAGAGCACAAGCATTCATACAATTGCAGTAGAGAAACGCTGTACAAGTTTCAAACCCTGGAACCAAGAAACTCACCCAAGAGCAAGCCCAACGAAGGTGACAGAACATTGAAGACCTCCATCGGCATCCCAACTTTCAACGCCCAATTCTCCTGTATGACCGGATCATGCAACTCGCCTCCAAAGTCTTGATATCCTCCGACTAATGCATTCCACACACACACCGATACAGCAACGCAAACGGTAAAAAATACTTCCCTGCCGACCTGCTTGTAGATGCCAGATTGAAACAGGGTACGAAGATTGTTGACAAATCGGTCCGAAGAACGGTGCTTAACCCATTGATCGTGAGTGTAGACCGTACGACGGTACTTTCTGCTCCCTTCACCGTATTTCTCCGTGAGAGGGGCCGAAGGGTCGGCGGGTGGTCCCATGCGCAGGGAGGAAGTTTGTGTGAACGGTTTGTGACGTAGAGCAGAAGAATATGGAGGAATAAAAGCCTGAGCTGAGGGCGCACCAAATGCGACCAAGAGCGATGCTGCTCCAATGCAACGAAGATACATTGTCCTTCTCCTTGCTTTTGTTTTGTAGTTGATCCGAAGACGATTTGTGAGTCCTCTCTCTTCTTGTGAGAGAGAAGTAACCAGATTAGGAATGCGTCATGATGATGCATTTCGTACGATAATTCTCAAGGAACAAACAGAAAAATGCTTCTGACGTAGGAGCGTGACGTAGGCAGAGATTTTGAATCTTCGACGTCATCATGATGCCATCTGCAAAAACCAACCACTTCAACATATATATATGTTGTGGATGGATATTCAAATGGGCACAAGTACCAGTCAAAAACTGTAATAAGAGGGAACAAAAATGTCAGTTATGACACACAGCTTTGACCACCCATTATTGTTAAGGGACAGAGAGCACCCAATGCACCAGCGACACAGCAGATAGTTGATAGATTCAATGAAGAGCTTAAGTCCAGCTGCCCAGACTCTCAACACCTTAAGAATCCCTTCTAATAGATGGTCTCACTGACACCAATTTATCAGATTGGTACTAGTTATAGTACACGTAGAATGTGGTATGTCTGTCACGCAGAAAAAATGTAGTTAAGATTTTACATCACGTAGAATTTAGATTTAATGTATGCAGGAACAGTATGTCTTGAAACATTGGTCCTGTTTGTAGTATTTGATCCCTCTTATAGTTTTTGACTGGTACCAAACGGTACTCTATGATACCATATGGTTACAACCCCACACCGTGCCACTCAGAGGCTGAAAAACAGGGTTTTGCAACCCAAGACATAGTCCTACTCAGATACCCACTAAAAATCCCGGTCCTCTGGCGACCGCGCTAGCTAAAGAAACACTATTAGAGGCCATTTTGAGGCAAAAATCACGAGTTCCAAACAGGAACTACTTCGACCACCATTTCCACTGCCATGCCCTCAGAGATGGGGGATCTTCAAGTGGGCGGAGTCGTGAGGGGGGACATATACAATCTTGATGTGTGGTCGTTGTTGCCGCCGGTGCTCTGCATCGGCGGTACAACAATCACAACCCTCAACGATCAGGTGCGATGATTTGTTGACTCGTCAATACATAATAGGTCATAAAAATAGTAATAATCATTTTATCATCTAGTTAATTTAAACAATGTAGACCCCTCGCATATGATATTAGTTGATTGTTGTATGCTTTTTTGCCGGGGGTGTGGCCCCGTGGTGGCCGTGGACAATGGTGTCCACCATGGTCGATTGATGCGATGATCCCCATCATGGAGGAATCGTCTCCCCCTGCTCATTTTCCACCCCCTTCATCACCGCCGCTGCCACAGATGTGCCTACAGGATGTCCTTTTCGAGCCGACACGGCTCAATGATCGGTTCGGCGTGGAGGCGGCCGAGCAAGACAGCTCAAATGCCGACGACGTGCTCATGCTCACTTCAGCAGAGATTATCGCCAATCATCCAGTACAAAGCCTACGTATTCCTACATAGGCAACACAAAAAACAAGCCACAAAGCCCTATTGATGCGTTGTGAATAGAGTGATCTAATTAAAGTGTCCATAAAGATATACCTAATTTTAACAACACTGTCTTATCGCAAAATATTGTGGCTGGTTGTCAAATGTGGCGGCGCCGGAAGTGGGGGACCATGGCAGCCGTGAAACGATGGTGGCCGCCATGGTCAGTTGGTCCAATTTTACTAGCTATAGCGAGCTTTTAGCTAGCTAACACACACATCACAAGCACATGACAATAAACCACAATAGCCCAGTGGCCTATGCACCAACAATAATATCAGTGCATGCATCAAGTGAGATGTAGGTCAGCAACACCCTTTTTTACCTATGTCTCCACTTGATGACGGCGATCCGACCATTTCCGATGCCGCTTCGAACCCACTTCTCGATTCCCATTTGGTACTCAAAGTCCCGTTTGGTACCGCCCATTTGAATATCCATGGAGGAGAGCTAATGGTACTTCCACAAGCATCAGTTTTCATACCCCAATTTAGCCTTTTTCATAGTACCCTTCATCTGTCCTCCCCACTATGTATGCACCCTGTGAACGTCCTCCATACCCCTGGATGAGTGATTGGTTCACACCTTGGGGAGTAAATATATTTGCTACTAGTGGAGATAGTGATTATGATGTCATTGCAAAAAAAATAATGGAATTATGTTCATTAATGTTAAACCTATCATAGGCAGGGGAGGACGCCAACATGCTACCTCCCCTCCCACCATTGTCTTTGTAGCCGTACTCCCCCGTGCCCCCCTCTCTCTCCAACAAATTGACTCACACGTCTCTACGATGGCGACATGTACAACTTCCTCCCCCTCCCCTCCAACGTTTTTGCAAAGACAAACATCAACGATGGCACAACTGCAATCCTTGATCCGGCTGTGGCGCCGTTGAAAGGATGACAATGTCAACAAGAAGACAAGAAAAAAGAATGTCCCCCATCTTAGCCCTCACCTGTCCCCACTTTGTTCGTGATCCGATCCTCCTCTCTCCCCTCCCCTTGCCTTCAACAAACATCAACAATGGCAAAACTGCAATCCTCGATCCGCAGCGGATGTTGGCTGTGGCGCCATTGAAAGGATGACGATGTCAACAAGAAGACAAGAAAAAGAATGTTCCGCATCTTAGCCCTCACCTGTCCCCACTTTGTTTGTGATCCGATCCCTCCTCTCTTCCCCCCCTTGCCTTCGAAGGACGCGACGATGCAATCATGCCTAACAGCGAGTGTCACGCCACAGACAATGCCCCCAATATTTGTGATGCCCCCTCTATTTGATTGATGCTATATATATCTGCCGTGTGCTGCTGCTGATCTCCCACCTTACTGCCGTCTGGGCGCTGCACCCCCGACAAGCATGCCATAAAAAGAACGTGGCACATCTGTTGTCCCAACCGCCCACACCGCCCCCGTCAACAACAACTTGTGAGGGCTACTGCCCCAATATCCACACCGGCGCCCCCCCTCCCATTTTTGTTGGGAACAATGGAGGGAGGGGCGCTAGATCTAGATGACCCGGATCGTAGTCATCATTGACGTCAATGATGACAACTGTAGCCGATGGTACCTTCCTCCCGCTCTTCAAATTTCGAAGCATGAGCGGTGGGATAGTATTCAAGAACGGTGGTCCTCTCGGCTGGCTCTTAGAACATGAGGGGACCTCCCTCAGTTCTTGTGAGGCCGATATTTGCGCCGCGAGCACTACCTCTAAGAAACTAGTCGACTTCTGCAACAGCTGTTGGAGCTTCACTGAGGCCGGTTCCCCTATTTCTGATTTGGATCAGCACAATGAAGCCTGTGTCAAGTACCCATACAACATGACTTCTAAGGCAGCTTGGCACATTGAGTTGCATGAATATTTGTTGTGCTGGTGTTGCGTGGTTGGGAGATGCCACCGTTGCTCTGACAGTCACCATTGCTCTCAGCCATATGCACGCTTGATATTAAAAGACAGACTCCAATTTTCCCCGGAGGTTGCGGGAAAGCTGACATTTTCAAAAAAAATCGGAAGTACAGTCGTACCACAGATAGCAGAACCCACATATGGTGGGACCTTATGGATAGCGGGACCTGGTATTGGCCATACACTGGTTTTGGTGGGAGGGTACACAAGTACGCAGCAAGCGCCTTCAGTTATTTGAACCTGATAGGTAGCGGGACCCTCTAACAACAGTACTGACGTAAGCCACTTAGAAATGAACTGTATTTATGTACTTTTGGCATGCCCGGCATAAGGCCAGATGCTAGATGTGTATCAAAGGCCAGACCTCTGAGTCAGGACCAACAAGATGCTGATCT
>JALLBA010000906.1:0-12954 GCA_036939675.1 Cyclostephanos invisitatus
CGAGGCATTTTCACGGGTCAAACCTCTATATAAAGGCATTCTCCAGTTTTTCCCTTTTCTTTTTCATTTTTTTCTGTGCCAACGCAGCAAATTTTTGAAGTGATAAACGATGGATGGGATGTGACGCAATCTGCGTCTCGTGCTTAGTCTCTAACATCGTGCATAGAGATACTTATTCACGTTTATCAACAATGAGGTGTGCTACTAGCATGCGTTCATTCGTGATTCTGACCGCGTCCATTCTCGGATGCTCCCACGCCAGTGATGGTAGCGGCACCGCCACCTCCCACCGAAACGTCTACGGCGAAACTCTCATGCCTTGCTCCCAATCCGGCGCGGCCATCACCGGCTACCTCCGCGACGGGTACTGCGTCGATCGGGATGGCGACTCCGGCTCCCATCACATATGCATCGACCTCTCGTCCGTAACGTCGTCCTCGGTCGACGACGGCGGTCGGAACTTCTGCCAGGTAACCGGCCAGTCAAACTGGTGCTCGAGCACCGACATGCCGTGTCACGACGACGCATCGTCGGAAGAATGCGCGATCGAGAATTGGTGCGTCTGCCAGTGGGCTTTCGCTAGCTACATCGAGAAGGCGGGGGGGTGCGATGCCATCCAGGACGTCCATTGCGATGCGATTAACTCACGTGCGCTCGAGGCCTACGTCGAGAATCGCTCTCGGTATGGCGAGGCGCTATCGTGCCTCGTGGCGCGCTGCGGGCTGGACTCTTCCGTCTACTACTCGTCGTCCGCGTCGTCGTCCGCGACTGTTCACTCGATGGGGGCGGTGGTTGGTCTCGGCGTCGCAACTGCTCTGGCCCTCGTCGCCGCCGTGGCCGTTGCTGCGTTCCTCATCAAGAGGAAGAGGAGTGGTGAGATGGAGGTCGATCGACGATGGAAAAGAGATGATTTGACGGCCGAAATTACGAGTGGCGGCATGAGTTAGATCCTGCGCTGCTTTTGGGGGTTTGAGTCAGTCATGCCACATGTACACCGCTGCCTTGAAAATAGCAGATCCTAGTTATTCCGCTAGCTGTCTCCTGCACTTTTAACGGATGAATCATCGACTCATGCGAGTGAAATGTGCAATTGTAAAGTAGGATAACAAACTGGAAACCGTAACTGGTGTATATGAAAATTCAAAATTCTTCTTTGTTTGATAGCTCCTCGGCTGAAAGGCAGATTTACATTTGGGCTAAGAGACATGGTTCCCAGAGCATGTGCGAAGGTAATAGATTGCTTTACAACGGTGATTTGATGACTAATGAGATGAAGACGTCGGAGTACGTACTATATTCCGCATCGCGCCTTGAGAAAGGAACCCCCCTTCCTATTTAGTTTCTCCGCACTCAAACCCATCCCCCGTTCCGGTCCATTCATCACTACCATCTCAGGGTATGAGCAAATCCAAGAACGATAGCGATCTATCGTTTGCCCTAGCCGTCGCCACGTCCTCGTACTTGACTATATTCCTCCCCTTCTCCCTCGCCACCTCGAGACTGCGTACCGCGAATTCCTTGACGAAGTGCTCGGCGGCGGCGGCGACTACGATCGCCGCGTCGTTCTGTACGATCCCCACGGATTGATCCATCTTCATGAGGCGCTTGATCGTGCGGAATGGTATCGTGAGTCCCGTGGTGCTCGACGACGGACGATGCGGCCGTCGGGTCACGTCGTCGTCGTCCTCGTCGTCATCGTCTTCGTCGTGGCTCGACCTCGCCCTCTTGTCCGACCTCGCCGTGACATCGTCCGCGTCTCCTCCATCGGATCCCTTCCTCTTCATCGACGAAGGCGGCGGAGTCGTATCGGTACCGAGCGATCCCGCCGTATCATCGTCGTCGTCATCGCCATCGTCGTCTTCGTTGTCGTCGACAACTCCGACGTCAACGTCGACGTCGACGTCGACGTCGTCGTCATTGTCGTCCCCGAAATCGGGAATGTCGGGGGCCTCGGAGGCGGCCAGCTCCGCGACGGGAACCGCCATCGGGATTCGATCGTCTCCGTCATTTTCAGTGCCGCCGTCGCTGTCGGCGTAAGAAGATAACGACGTCATGGTCGGTCGTCAATCGTAGATTATGGCTTGCTGTTTGCAGTCGGGGAGGAAGCGGCACTCGAGTATTGGGACTCCAAGCAGAGTATAATTGTACTGTAATTAGGCATAAGGTATCGTACTAACTATTTACTTACACCTCTATGAAGCAATGACGAGCTCCATCCTCCCCGCCCGCCCATCGCATCCTAATTATAATCCTGCATCCTGCGCTCTAAAATCCCACCACGTGATCGGCTTGAACAACGGCGACGGCGACGGCGACGGCGACGAATCGCCGTCAAACTGTCGTTTCGCGATGGAACTATATGTCGTCTCCCGCGATCATCGTACCGAGTCTCCGCGGTCTCCGCCTCCAGCGGTTCCGGAGCCTCGAGATCGTTACACGGAGGATGATCGCGACGTCATCGTCAACGACCGAGATGATGGGGACTTCCACCGCCTCGCATCCTCCCCCCAGAAAAAGGGGGGGGGGGGAGGATCATCATCATTTCATCCTCGTCATCAAACTCCCAACGCAGCTCGTCCCTCCCATGCCGAATATGACGCCTCGTTAGGCGATGGGGAATATGACGCAAACGACGCTCGTCGTCCATCATCGGCATCGTCTTCGTCGGCACCGCACGATATTGCGCGATCATCGGCATGGCTGAAGGTTGGTCGCATGGTACACGTCCAGCCCCGCACGTGGCCGGGAATGAACCGCCCGGGCGGATTGGGACACGTCGTTAGGGTCTATTATCCCCCCCCTCCCACCCACCCAAATGTCGACGACGGGGATGGGGCCGCGATCGCGGAGGAGGATGGGGGGGAGGAGAAGGCGACGAATACGACGAACGGATCATCGATTAGCACCACCACCACCACCACCACGGAGGAGCCGACGCACGTCGACGTGAGGTACCTGAAGAGCGAAATGACGAAGCGCGATAACGGCGTGCCGGTGCGTTACGTATCCGATCGGGATTATCTGGCGTTGCAGATACACAACGGCGAACTCGGCGCGAATTGTCCAATGTCGAGACGCACGCGTCGCGATGCCATCAATTCCCGTCGATGCGCGAAGTGCGGTAGCTTCGCGATCGATTGCGGGAATTGCGATTACGTCGCGCTGGCGTTGGAGGAGGCGGAGGTTGTGCGTCGTAGGCGGATGATGATGATGGAGATGGAGGAGGAGAGGACGGTGGTGGAGGCGGGGGGGGGGGCGACGGGACGCCGTCGACGGGCCGGAGGGAGGATGGTTGGATTGGACGACGACGACGCGACGAGCGACGATGGCGACGACGATGCAAATGACGGCTATGACGGCGGATATCGTTGGAGCAGCGAGGAGGATGACGATGACGAGGGGAGGGACATCGACTCGGAGGAGGAGGAAAGGCGTAGGGTCACGTCGATGAATCGCCATCGTAGGAGGAATGGTCAAATCACGCGCAGGAGTAGAAGGGGGACGAAAAGGGGAGGAGGAGGAAGGTCGGTGCGACGAAATGAGGATCGTGCCGACGACGTCATGGGTAGTGACGTTAACGGTGAGTGTGGCGATGATAACGTCGATACGAGCGACGATGAGGTACCATTGGCCATCTTACAACAACGGAAGGAACGTCGACGGCGACTCCTCGCTGTTAGGGCACGAGAACGAAAGTTACGGGATATGAATCTGATGATGAACAGACGGGATGATCAATTGTTAATGAAGAAGAAGGAGGTCGGGAGTGGTAAGGAGAAGAAGAAACGTAGCAGCAGGACCAGGCCCAAGAACGCATGCGCTCTCATCGGGTCGCTTCCTGTAGCCGCTGTGGCCGCGATTGATGACGGGACTGATTTGAATGACGATGCAGCACATCAGGATGGACCGGCGCAAATTCATCATCGTCAGCATCCAATAAATCGGATCGAAGATATAAATGGTAAACGAAATATTGATTCGTCCGAACATGACTCCTCCTCCTCCTCCTCCTCCACGGACGATGATATGGATACGTTTGCCGATTTGCGCGCTCGCGGTGCCCTGCCATCGACATTTACCGCTGATGATGATGATGATGATATTGATGCGAACATTTATGATATGCACGCGCCAGATAGAATCATCGACTCTGGAACTGATGTTGCTAATAGAGATGACGAACGAGTGATTTCGTTACTGACCCCCTTTGAGGGATCTGAATCGGGAGAGTCAAATGATGACTATTTGCTCACTCCCAGAGAGGAGAGCTTGGATGAGAACGAGGAATATGCGATGGTTGAATTAGAAGACGACGAAGAAAGGGGCAAACTTCAAGTAAGCGTCATCGAATGGGGAAATCTACCAAATTTCATCGAGGAATTATGTGCCGAAATTCGAGATGTGCGCATTACTCATGTGCAGAATAAGCTGAATGACTTCAGACGGAGATTGCAGGCAGCAAAGTTGATGTCTTCGTCTAAAACACCGTCCGCTCCGACGACGTTGACAGCGACGATGTCCGAGGAGATAATAGATAAGTTGGACAAGCTCTCAAACGAAAGGTGTGTTTGGGATTTCGCTTTCATCTTTCATAACTGCTTGGCATTGTGACTCAACCTCGAATCTTTCGGCAGTGATGAATTGAATCGTTATATTATAAAGATGCTACACAGACGTGGGATTGACTTATGCAACAAGGCTCTCACGCGATTGTTGTCCAAGAAAGAGAGGCGCGAGAACGAGTGTAAGTTGACTGACTCCCAGAAGAGGCTCTGTCGCGTATCCGCGGTGGATGTGTGGGACGTGCGTGTTGTTGAATTGTGCGATTTAGTAAGAGATGCTGATTCGAAGGTTACCTCGTTCCAAAAGGAGGTTGAGAAGGAACTTCAGTCGGCTGATGACATTCATTCTCGTCAGATGCGGAATGATGATGATGGCGATGTCATATCTGTCAACGATGTTTATGGGGAGGGTTCAGGTATACATCAACCGAAAAAGAAATGCAAGACGATTGAGAGGGACTGGGATGATAACCATCCACATGCGTCACGAAAAAGAAAATCATCATCTGGGATATTGATCAGGGATGGCTTGAAACATAGGAGGCAGCTAGACAAATCCAACCATTCCAGAAGGGCAACTCACTTTGGCGGCAATACTAGCAGATATGATGCAAATTGCGATAAGACTAGTAGACTGCCAGAGCCTTCTGTAGACGTCCCCACAGCTGAAAACGAGGACACTTTGTCTCCGCCTGCCACTGCACACGACAAAGATATCGATTATACCACAAATTTCGACCCTGTTGATATTGACTTTGTGGGAGACAAGGACGATATTGACGACGACCATTGGACGAGTATGTTACCAGATCCTAATAGCGCCATGCGTTCGCGCCGCAGTTCTGCGAATAGGCAAATATCTCAGCGAGGAACCGTTTTGGGATCAATTGAAACGACTGGCAATTGCCCTCAGCAACAATCTCGTTCGATGTCTAAAATTATGAGTGGGTGGTTGGAAAAACAGCAGGGCGGAAGTGGAAAAGTCAAGAAGAATTACCATGGGTTGCGGCTGGGAGAGAATAGCCCAAGTACTCGGCAGGAAAGAAGTGCCCAGTCAGCCAAATCACGGAGGACTCATGACTTGTTTTCCGACAAAAGTCGATTGGATAAGAATAAGAGGCAAGCTGGAAGTAATGGCAACTCAAACATCGATCCGACAATTCCTCCTACCAGACCTGAGATCCCTCTTGCTTTATCCGCAGATATGCTTCTTGACTCAATACCTACCAATGATACTAATCTAACGGTTGAACCACGCGGATTAGATCCTGACACAAATAGATCCATCATTGATTTGTGTCAGGATCTGAGAGATCGCTACCCTGCCAATTTGCCATTTAGTCGAAATATTCTCACTAATTTGGCGACGACTGTACTTAGCCATTATGGCGATGGTCTCAAAAAGGATGAAGTCCTCATGATTTTTCAAACAATGCTCATCATTTTTCAAAATAAATGTACGACATTACTCGATCTAGTTCGGACTAATCCCGAGGTTGCTTCCTTTCAGATGAGCTGTTGGTGTCTCGTTTTTCAGACGCTAGGGAGGAAAGGTTCCGTAATGCTTGCTCTTGACGATGGACTCGTATTCAAAGTATTTGGCAACCATGCAGCACTGGCAAAACATCTTCTGCTCCAAGTAGTTGATGTTCTCTACTCTCAATTATTGTGGGAGGAGTATGGCTATACTCCATCAATTAACTGCCGATTCTTGGATGAGATAAGATCACTATGTATGTGCATTGGATGTATCGTTCCTCTGCTTCCGAATGTGTGTAGCCTTCTCACAAAGTTTGGCGAGCCAAGATGGCGACTATCATTGAACCGTGAACACAAAGAGAATGAACCGGAGACGGTCCTGTTCGTTACCGCGATTGATCCTGAAATGCACCATAAATTTATCACGTCAGGAGAATTCTCCGGACCCACCCCTTCAGATGAATCGAGAATACGATCGTTTGACCATAAGATCCCAAGGGAAAAGATTGACGCTATTTGGTCAATCATTAGTTTTTCCTCATGTTGCGCATCCTTGACGACTCAATCTGCGCCGGATTTTAAGCAGCCGCAGATGCTGCTAGCGCGTCTCGTCTTTTGTGATTGTGGCTCGTTGCCAAACTCTGATCAGCAGTTGCCACCACCACCTTTGCAAGTTAAAACTTGTTCGAAGGAGATTGCGCGGATTGACGCTCTTCTTTCATCCAGGTTGCTAGGAGATTTACCATCCATGGACTCTTTCGTAAAGCAGATAATTGAGAAATCAGTGATGCTAGAGGCATATGATGCAGTACTCAGACTGCTGCCTTCTTCACCTCAAGCCAAGGCTAAGAAGAGTGTGCAGCAATTATGGGAATATTCTTGCTTCAACGGTTCATTGGCGGGAATAGGATCTGAATTGCAAACTGATCTCATCGATGTGAACTCGGTTTTTCTAGCTAATGAGACGAATCATGTGTATCGTATATCACCATCCTCAGTTTTACTTCAAAAGTGCGTGACTTTGGCTGCATCATATGCAAACGTGACGATGATTAAGAATATCAGATGGAAAAGTTTTCGCACTTCACTTCAATCGATCGCATCCAGTTTTGTGGACAAAGCTCTTGAAATCGAGTTGCACAACAATGCAACAATGCTATGCACGGACGATGATTATACTGCAATGTTTCAAACAATCATCGAATCCGCTACATCCCAGATAGTGGTATCACCGTCAAGCTCTCATTTAAGAGAGGCCGCATGCTATCTGATATTTGCTGGTGTCGTGGCAAGGAGCAGACATAATGGACCAGGTGAAGGGAACAACTTTCATCTTAACAAAATACTGAGAGAAAATGTAAGTCCATTGATCTGAAGTGTGTCTACCCAGCTCTGAGACCTAACTCGACCTTAATTTCTGTTCTGTTTGTAGATTTGGAAATACTCCTCCGACGAAAAGATGCGCAAACATCAACAATATTTCCTCGACACAAATAATGTTCTGAATGAGATAGGAGGTGCACCGACTAGCTCAAGCAACATCTGTCTTTTGTATACTTCTTCCAAATCGATTGCGTTTACAGCATTGCTTCATCTTTACATAATTGATTTTAACGCTGACCCAAATCAAATCATCGAGCGATTGCGGTGCCACCTTTTCGCTGTCAAGGCTGAGATAGATGCTGACGCAATGGTATATTTACTCACCTCTATCCTTTCAAATCTCCTCTCGATGTGTGATCTTTTAGAAGGTTTAAATGAAAAAGGTCGTCTCTCAGAAAATGAAGAGAAATGCAAGGCCCATATGAATGCATCCAAATCCTGTGTCGACGTCATAGGGTCTATTACAATGCATATTAACTTAATTCTTGGTCGAGCAAAATTTATCCTCAAGCATTTGACCGATGTCGCACCGAATGACAATATTCTATTGCAGCTGGTCGCAACAATCAAAACTCTGGGAGGTTCAACGTTCTTTCGCTTTGTAATGGATTCTTTAACAAAAGTCCTCATTATCATTGTTCAAACAGCAAACATGAACACGTTTGGAAAAGTATTGAGCAAAGACGGGTGTGTGGAAACATCATTTCGTAGCTGCCTTGGTGCTATACGACAATTCATAACGCTCGTGCTTGCATGCGGTACTGATGAGTTGCGTGACATGCAACGTGCGCAATCCAAAACTGAGTGGCATGCTGGAGCCGATTTATTTCTATCATTTGTTGTGCGTATAAGTTTGATAATTGCGTTTGAAGTTTGCAATGGTGATTGCGGTTCATTCCTTACCTTCAATTTTAACTCTACTTTCATCAGAAGACGCAACTTGTCCCATCAGTCGGAATCAAAAATGAAAACGACGAGCATCGAAAATTATGTCATCGACAATCAGGAGGAATCCTGAGCATTCTTGCTACTCTTTGCTTGATAATACCACTGAGTGGAGTATATAACATATTCGAGCAAGAACATGCCAATGAGGGTGATAGTAGGTTTTACCTCCAGCAGATGGCCACGTGTTTTTCTTGCGAGCTACTTCGACTGAGCAAATATAACCGGCTCTGCAAGGCTTTGGCAATGCAACATATCCAAATAATACTCAACAACTTGTTTGCGGCGATGGTGGACTCAGACACATTGGCTATGTTTCCTACTTCCAACCTCTCTCTGTTGTTCTTGTTGGACGGTCATAATTCTAGATCCATAGGAAATGATCTGCTATCGAAAGCACAAGTTCATTTGTCTTCGGCCCGTCGAGGTCCCGATCAAGAAGCGTACAAAATCAAAAGAATGAGCGGTGAATACTTCGATACAGCCGGGCCTACATACGCTAGCAAAAATATTTGGTCTTTTCTTGAAAATGTTGGCAACCTCCTCGCATCATCATCGCCCTATGACATTACATGTACTACAGGCTCCTGGCAATCGCTCAGATTCATAGGAACCAAAATTGTAAACGTCATCAACAAACTGCACTCGGACAAGGACGATGACCTTCTCGAAGTGCTGCCACAAGTATCTGTCGAAAGAGAATGCTCGAAACGACTCCACGTGTTTCGGGCCTTATTTACATCACTGAAAAATAGCAGATTTGATCGCTCAGAAACCATCTTAGGCGGAATTTGTACAGTTATTTCGACTTCAATAATAGAGAACTTGTACTACTTATCAGCTATCGAGCTAGACTTTGAAGAACAACTACGTATCGGCTGTGATGATTCCGATACGAGATACCAAAGAGCGAAGGCACTTGCATTTCACCAGGCGTATACAGAATTATGTGGCAGCACCTTGACGCTAATTTTACAAAACGACAATAACTGGGGAAATAGCATTGTGCGTGATTTTATACGTGTCGAATTGATTGCCTCTGCCTTCAGGAGGGACCTGGATGTAAGACGAAATATCGAGGAGTCAGCTGAGAAGTTGAACCTCCGTCTTCGAGGAAGATCCTCCAAGGGACGATTGCTTCATTTGACTGATAATCTTGCGATGTCCTTCTATCGTCACACAGACGACCTCTTAGTTTATTCCGCGGGGTGTGAAGAATATCGGGTACAATTGTTCAGTGCAATGATCGGTTGGGTTTCAACGAGAGCAATTGACAAAATAGACGCATTCGTCACAATTGTTGGCTCCCGGCTTACCCTTACATCAGAAACAATCCGGGCTCACATCAGCCTCGCACCGGATGGACTGGAGCGAGCAATCGATAATAGAATAGTCTGGGCAGAAGATGATGGGATTGATGATGTGGATTCGATGATTCGATTCAGAGGTTGGGTTGTGAATATTTTCCTTGTGGGTCGACTTGGAAGCCGTAGCACTTCTCGTTGTGTTGTGTCGATGTCCCTAAAACTGCTCACATGCATGGTGAAGATCTTCTCGTCAAATCAATTCGCTCCTAGTCAAAAAATCTGCACTGACAGTGAGAACCTGACAAGCATAGCCTGCGTCAAGTTGGTTCATTCACTTAAGGAATGCCTATGCAATTCTGTAAGATCATACCTGGATGAGACGTTTGTTGCAGAGTTCTTTCGTTGTTTTCGTCACCTCCTTGCGCTTCCATGCACCCTTGGGGTTGCATCTGCGGGTGAAAAGACAGTGACTTTACTTTCGTGGGCCTGTGCTTCGTCAATGAATTCAACAGATGCCGACAGTTTATCTTTTCACCACTCTTCCTACACGTATGAGGTCATCACATGGCTCAAGGTCTGCGGAGAGCTACTGCGACATCAAGCAACCACAAAGGTTCTTCGCGACTTGCTCGTTATAATGAGTGCAAATGGAGAAACCAACACCTCCTCACTTGATGTTGCAGGGCCAAATTATGGTAGTCTGCGGCAATTTTGCACATCACTGGACAAATTGAACAAACTTGAACGAGACCTGTCACTACAGACTTCCAAGAACGTCGTAATCTCCAACCCATATGTTCGCAAGTCCATAGGTAATACTAACAACATGAGCCAAAATACTGTGTCGGGAGAGTCGTTGAAGGCAATCGATGAGTATGACAGGTATCTTAATTCTCTCGGTTGTGATTCTTAAAACTAGGCGATCCAATATCATCCTCATCGCCGATCGAATAATTAGTCAACGCGTCATCCTTATAAAATAAGGAGCGTTTCTGCACAATCACCCTCCTTCGTCGTCACGACAAATGGATCCGGGGCTACGAATGTATTAATTTTCTCCCCAATCAACGGTATCGTCAGCTCCTTCGCGTGCAGGCACATTCGACGACAAGTGTAACCCCGAGAGTTTTTAATTCCCTCGTCGTTGCGGCCGTTGACGTATGTCACATCCGAGGAATTTCCACCGTAGGTGGCATCGCCGAGTATCGGACACCCGGCAACGTGGGCGAGGTGGACGCGAAGCTGATGTCGTCGTCCCGTGAGCGGTCGCAACAAGACCTTGGCGACGGGTACGCCATGTCCGTCGTCGAACGAATCGTACCGTCCTCTCCAAATGACGGTGCACTTCGTCAACGCCGGTCTCATCTGGGGGGGAGGAGGACGGGCCGTCGTCGTAGCGCATCCTTCGTCCGGGACGATTGCATCGAGGTCTCGAATGAGCGGAGAAACGGAGGCGGGATCGACGACCACCCGGAACCGACCACCGATCTCACCGATGGGAGCGCAGATGTAAAACGTGTCGCACGGATCATCGTCGTTCTCGATTCGGAAGAGCGGCGGTAGACGGTCGTCCCCGCCGTCACCTTCTTCCGCGGAGATTCCCCCTCCCTCCCCACCTCCGCTAGCACCGCGCCGATTCTCGTCATCATCCTCGTCCCCATTCCCCATCCGATCGTAATGTGCCCTCAAGATGACGTTGTATTGCTCGGACATCGTCTCCATGACGTCGATCCAATCCACGCCGCTCCCGTCGACGCATGCGCCTCCGCCGTCGGATGAGGAGAGTCGCGCCCTCACGACCCTCCAGGACGGCCCTAGCGATAGCAGTTCATCGAGGTCCTTCGGGGTGAGATCAACCTTCGGGCGCGGCAGGTTTGGCAACGACGACGATTGACGTTGATTTCCTCGATATTCCTTCTTGTTCCGATACGTCTTTTCCCGGCCCTCCGCCCTCGCCGTCGTCTTCGTTCCGTCATCCTTCATTGTCGTCATGCGCGCATTATCATTCACGTCGGGCTCTTCCTCTTCCTTCTCCTGCTCCTTTTCCTTCTCCTCCCTCTCCTCCATCGTCGTCGTTCCGCGCTTTCCCCCCCTCCTTTCCCTGATCAATTCCCCCCGAAATCTATCAAACACGGACGAGATGGGCATATAACACCGACCGTTCGTATCGCGCTGGCGCTTTTTCTTATACCTACGTTCGAGCGTGCCATCGGACCATCCGTCGAGGGACGAAATTGGCAAGATCGGCAATAGATCGATGAAATCCCCCCTCCCCATGGGGGAGGACGCAGTCGTCGTCGCATCGCCGCTGAGGTAGGACGGGCATGTCACCACCGCGACGTACGATTTCTTCGCTATCCTTCGTTCGAAGGCACGACATGCCGACGCGGTGGCAGATCTCGTCTTGCCGATGAGTAGCACGCCCGACGTCGCGTAATCGAGTTGATGGACGTGACGATGGGGATCGTCGCTCAGGCAAGTGCGGACGCGCAGGGGCGTTATCGAGCGCATGAGTCGATCGTGTCGTCCTTTCGTTCGACGACGGTTGGCATCGTCTTCGCCTATGACGCCGCTCTCGTCGCTTGCGTCATTTTCATCATCGGCGGACGACGGCATATCCCCCCCAAGCGCATGGACTCCGGGGATTGAGAGGGAGGGCGGTGGGAATAGGTAAAGCAATAGCTTGTGTACCGTGGCTGCGTGCGGTCCGTCCATTCGAAGATCCGGGGGCTTGTTCAGCGCGATATAATTCGCGTCGTTGTACAATACGCACCTCTCGAGTACGCATCGCATCGAGATGGACGATGACGCGATCGTCGCACCCTCGGAGGAGGAGTAAGAGGAGGACGAGGACGAGGATGACGAGGGGAGGGTGCAGGGGGAGGGGGAATCGACGACGACGACGATGGACGACTCCGGGGCGGAAGGGGCGGAAGTCGACGGCGATCCCAGGACGCGGAGGAGGTATTCCAAATCGTGTCGATTCGTCTCGGGACCGCCCCAGCACGGGCTGTAGTTGATGACGACGGTGGGGGATGATGATGCCGCGCCATCTTCGCTCATTCTTTGTTGGACGCGGGTGCGTCGGTTCGCGGGGGGAATCGTATGATACGAATTAATACTGGGCGTAATTTTTCCTTTTTGTAAATGCACCCCATATGGGTTCCCGGCCAGGCAAAAAGACTACCGTAGGGTACGCGGTTTAAGGCTGTGATTTCTTTAGCAGGAAGACACTGGATTTGGGGGGAAAAGGGGGGAAACCATCGGGGGCAACCAAA
>JALLBA010000907.1:0-12965 GCA_036939675.1 Cyclostephanos invisitatus
AAAAGAAGAAATGAGAATTGTGACTAAATTTTGAACAGGAAAACGTGTTTCTTCCCTGGTTGAATGCTCCGTGCTCAACGTTCGGCGGGCGGAGCAGATTTCTTGCTTCCGGAGCGCTGGATAACGTCGGGGGTTAACACGAGAAATATGGGAAAGCCCTCAAATTCCCTCAACCTTCGTCAACATACGGTTTGATGATGATGATGATATTATGATGACGTCCCACTCGTCGCCTCGTGGGAAGGAAATGGGAGGCCGACGCTTGAGATCCTCGATTATATCGATATTGGGATTGTACGCCCTGTGCTTGCAGGTCTACGTCATGCACCTATCGGACGTCGTGGTGATGCTGCAACGTCGACGGCAGGACGATGTCATTGGAGGGAATAATGTTATGGTCGACGTCGATCGTCGTGGTTATTCGCGAACTGTCCCCGGTGACGCGATTGACTACGATGCCGCCATGGCCACCGCCAACAGCGACGCAAGGGACGACGATCGCAATGCCACGACGAGGATACTCGTGGTATATTCCGGTCCGAACGATAAACAGTCCAAGGTGGCGGAATTGTACGAGAGGAATACTGATTACTTCCTGCGCAACGGCATCGAACACGATCATGACTGCAAATACGATGACGGCGACCGTTACCGCGATTCGTCCGCTGGAGGGGGTATGGGCGGTGGAGATGGAGGAGGGAGAGGGGGGCCAGGAAGTGGAGGGGGAGGGGGAGGAAGGACGATGACGGACACGGTCATCGTCGTCGGGCACGAGTATTACGACATGTACCTGCCCAGGATACGAATGCTGAACGAGGAACGTCATCGACGGTGCGGGAGTCGTTGGGGAGGGGAAGGTGAGAGGCGGGACGCTATTTATCTCGTCGCGCGACGCAACGTATGCTACGACATGGAATCGGCAAGATTGGCCCTGTATGGCGGCGTGGCGGGACTGCCGCATGCATCGACGTACGATTACTTCTTCCTCGTCAATTGCGGCGTTACGGGACCTCCGCTTCGCCCTCCACAAACGTCGTCGTCGATTGGGAGGCCCTCGTGGACGTCGCATTTCATTGAATTGTTGGACGATACGGTCAAGATGACCGGCCTTACGCTCAATTGCGAATTAGAGAATACCGAGCACTTAATGAGCATGATGTACGCCGTCGATAGGGTGGGCCTTAACGTCATCATGAAATCGGGTGCCATATACGATTGTTTACTGGAGGACGCCGGGAGGAACGATTTCATCAACACGTACGAACGCAAGATGGGAACGTCGATCATCGAGGCGGGGTACGGATTGCGTCCGTTGATGAGGCACAGACACGATTTTCGCGTGACGAGGGATAATATATTTGATTGCAGACCATGCGAGGCTGAGTATTTTCAAAATAAGACGATGGAGGAAATGCAGGCCCTATCCCCGATGTGTAAGGAGAGGGAATTTTACAGGGATGTATGGATCGGTTCAAGGTACGGATATTTGATATTGTAATGAATCGTCGGCGATATTGTTGTTTATTGCACGCTTTTGTGCGACCACTCACTTCTTGGCACACACACACACACACACACCTTTTCTACATCTCCCAACCCCCCCTATTCCTCAAACCTAACACATATGTCATCGCGCCCTCCCCCCCCCTCCTCTACTTAAGATTGAAGTCGTTGTTCAATGGCAAAATACCCTCGTTGGAGGACGTCACCTTCTTCAAAACTTCGCGATACCTGAGCGATGAGATGGCATCGCTAATAAATTTTACCGGCAAGATTAATTGGAACTGGAATTGATTGGGGTGAGAATCGATCAAACCATGGGATCTCTTTGGGAATTACCCCAATGTGGTGCTAATCGCGTATCTACTTGGTCGGATAGGTAATTCTTCATGGGGCATGCCCTCTTGAACTGAATATAATCGTTTGTCAAGCAACAAAGATGCAGGTTAGGGATCCTTCGTACCAAAAAAACCGTCCACCGGTGGCATGAGATCTTGATATATTGGCCTTCACTATCACGTTTCATCGATTGCTTCCAATTTCGACACGAAAATAAGAGAAATATCATAATGGCAGAAATGTCTACGACCCCTCTACCATGACCGACGCGACCACCTAAGAGAAAAGGAGGGTCGCCACAACCGACCCCCCGTCCCACTTACAGAGAATGACGACCTATTGACGCGCAGTCTGTCGACGATGACTCCACGACCTCACTGTCTCTAATTCTGGTATGGAGTAACGCCAACCTAGTAGAAATGTAATAAATACACTTCGTTACCCTAATTACAGCGCGTCATGATAGCTTTATGGAGTAGTACTTTCGTACCCTTATTCTCGACGACTCATTTGGCGGAGAGCTGTTTCCATCGACGTCATCATGGCTTCCAATGTCTCGCCCACAGCTTCGATCTGCATAGAAAAGCAACCTTCATCGTCACTTACAAACGCAGCAGCTGGTTGTCGTAGCATTCTCCTTCGTCGCCGATACTTCGCAGCCACCGATTTAGCCCCGTTGTACACAAACTCCTCCGTTTCATCGCTGAAACGGACAGAATGACGTTCGTCTCCTCCATCTAAATAGCAGTCCGCATCATCAACGCTTTCTAGACTTCTACTGGTCAATGAAACCTTCTTCGTGGTCATCGGAAAAGTGACAAAGATGGAATGACGAGTACCTTTTTCGTCTACGTGGCGGTCCTTATCATCCTCGTTATCTAAACTTCTACCGATTGATGAAATCTCCTTTGTGGTCATCGGATGAGTGACAAACCTCTCCACAACTTCATCGGCAGGATCACTTGCCATTATCGCAGTCGTCGTCTTTGTGACTGCTGACTTGTTGCTTCTGTTTTTCCCTCCTGGCATCAGTGTCCACGGCACGGCAAGCCGGCACCCTTGTACACAAAATCGAGTAGACATGGTCGTGACAAATAATAGTGAACTTGTCGGAAACGAGACAGGTTGGTGGTGTAAAAGGTAACTAGCCTTCAATGGACAGAGATTGTTCGGCAAGTGAAATTCTGGCCCCACCACATCCTGGCGACTACGGGACGTCCATTGATCAATCGCCATGACAAATCTTAGTGCAGCGTATCGTCCCTGGTTGTATTTGATCACTTGCCTTCTTATTGACGCGATGGATTGTCACGCCCAGAAGCACCATCCCTCATATCTCGGCCAGATTCCGCACTTCTGTCTCCGATTACGAGAGTACGTTTTGGCGAACGTTTGATGTATCCCACAAACACGAAGGCATAGTCCAGCGGATCATCCACATTCATTCCCAATATTTCCTTCGATCTCTCTCTCTACTCATTTTATCCATGATATCATTCTTTCGATCGTGACAAGCAATATATTAGTCCTACGCCACGTAGCTAGGGTTGAAATTTGAACATTATGAACATCATGATCATTATGATTCCTTCGTAGAATCCTCTTGTATGTGGATGGGTACCATTCCCAAGATCGCCAGACGTGGAAGAAAATGAGGAAAATGCATACGTTCACCCAAGTTTTAAGCAAGGTGCATAGCCGCGCCCCTGCGGACAAACTTGAATAGGACTCAAGAGTATTGTTCGCTACACACGATCGACGCAATGATCTAGAGATAATTTTAATCAATCATCCATTATTCCTTTCAAAATCCCCCAACGATGCAAACTCACAAAATAATAACGATGGACAGCAGCAACAACATGCCTAAAATCATGGTGACCTTCGACCAGGAATTATTCGCCCCCCCCCCGCCGCCCCTGAAGGCGTCGCACACGATGGACACCGCCAATTCCTCCCGATGTGATTCCGCCAATCATCATCATCACGACGACGACAACGACGACGACGACGATCATAACGACGGGGACGCCGTCTTCGATGGCGCCACGTCGTCGCCACCCGATTTCGTCACCGGCAAATGCGGCGACGTCGAGGAAAGGTATCGAATCGAAACGCGAGTCCTAGGCATCGGCCAGAACGGCTCGGTCCGGATCGGCACCGATATCGTCACGGGCGAACGACGCGCCGTCAAGTCCATACGCAAGCGCGACCATCCGTCGAGGCCGGGCGTGATATTGCGCGAGATCGCCCTCCTCCGCGACGTCGACCACGATGGCGTCGTGCGCCTGTGCGACGTATTCGAGGACGAGGATTACGTACACATCGTCACCGACCTGTGCACGGGGGGGGAATTGTTCGACGAGATCGTTAGGAGGTCGCACAGGCACGACGCCGGAGACGCCGGAGGCGGAGGAGGAGGAAGGGACGACGACGAGCAATGCTTCGGGGAGGCGGATGCCGCGAGGATCATACGCCAAATCCTCGACGCCGTGTCCCACCTGCACGATCATGGCATCGTGCACAGGGACATCAAGCCGGAGAACGTGTTGTTCGCGACGAACGAGGCCGAGTCGCCCGTGAAACTCATCGACCTCGGTTTGTCGCGACGTCACGATCCGAGTATCGATGGTCCGATGTCATCCTTCGTCGGTACGCCCTATTACATCGCTCCGGAGGTATTGGCCAAACGGTACGACAAATCGTGCGACGTTTGGTCGATCGGGATCATAGCGTACACATTATTGTGCGGTTATCCCCCCTTCAACGGCAATGACAACGATCGGATACTCGAGGCCGTGAGGAGGGGACGGTACATGTTCCCGAGCGGGGATTGGTCGAGGAAGAGTCGCGAATCTCGCGATTTCATACGACGTCTACTCCAGAAGGACCCCCGAAGGCGCATGACGGCACGGGAGGCGATGGACCATCCGTGGATACTGATGCATCACGCGGGCGTATCTCGCACGGCGGTGGTCGCGACGATGTCGCCCACTTCGACCACGAGCGACGAGGCGTCCGGGACTCCCACACCACCCTCGCCGCCCTCGCCCGTGTCAACGCCAACCCGGACGACGAGGAATTCGGGCAGGGTCCTAGATGGCGGATTTCGGTACACGCCGCCCTTCATTAATCGAAAAATATTGAGCAAGGACGCTAGCACCCCTCGGCACCTTTTGCGATCCTCGTTCTTGTGACTTCAAAGTAAACCGGCGAATCACGATGCACTCTCTCTAGAGAGAGAGAGGCCAATTGAAATTGAACACTGTTGTTTTTAAATAAGTACATGTAACATTAAATCCTTTTGTTTGAGTATGATTACAACTACAATTGATGAATCAACGGCGTGTTCGCTTTGTATTCCATCATCTGCCCACACAGGCCATAGATTGAAATCCATCCAAGAGACAACATTGTTCCATGCCTCGTCCAACGAGACATTAGTGTATGTTCCCCCCATCTGCCATCCGACGACAATGGCGACAAAGAGAATGCAAGTTCAACAGCACCGACTCTGCGGGCCACAACGTGGACACGTCCACGCCAGCGCGAAAGCACAGGGCCACGATGTCGTTCTGTAGCAGCTGCAATCCCGTGGCGAAACGTTCCTCGGCCGCGCGAAACTCCTCCCAGTCGGAGAACGTCGTCCTCGTCGGCGGACGTCGGGTCCCCCCGTCGGCATCGTCGCCGCCTCGACCGGTATTCGATTCGCTCCCCCCGCCGCGGGCGCTCGCATCGTCTCCCCAACGGGGAGGATTCAGGACGTATTCCGTCGCGGACGCGTCGTGATTTTCCCTCAAGTACGCAAACGATGCGCGATCCACGCGCCTCGATATGGAATCTGGAGACATGGAAACTGCATAGTTCGATCCCGCGAATGCCGGAGAAGGATCGTCGTTGCCGCTCAGCGATGCATTCGGGGGAGGACCACGGTCTTGGTTGTTCCCAGATGGGAGGGCCGGCATGGTCGTGAAAGCGCGAGACGTGGCGGACGTTGTCAGAGAGACCACCTTCCGAGCAGAGGACCCCACGATGGCGAGGAAGGAAGATCTCCTCTTCTCCAGGGAATAGGGACTCGATCGGGGATGTTGTTGCGTCAGACTTTTCGTCGGCGAAATTCTCGACATCCCCTCATTGAGGCAGGCGCCGCATAACTGTGTTCGATTGTCATCCCCCCCGAAGTACTCCCCGTCGTCATCATCGTCGCCATCGTCATCGCGCCCATCGAAGTTTCTCGACAAGTCGATGACGTCGCCGCCGAAATCGTAAATAGATCCGCATTTGTGACACTCCTCGAAGCAGACCAGGATGGGATGGGGAAGGATCACGCCAAGGCAGCTTGCGACCAATTGTGTTACGGACGCCACGAGGCGCAAGCTCGACGCCAGGACCGCCGAGGGGATGACACCGTACAATACCGGACCGGCGTGGGGCAGGGGCAAGCCACCGATCTTGCCGACTCCGGTGGCGCACTCGTTGCCGATTTTCGCGCAGGCGGGATCATCGGGATCTTGTCCACCGCCCCTCCTCCTATCGGAATATTGCCCCCCTACGTCTAGGCGGTGCATGTCGAACACCGTGCACGCGAGGTGAAAACGAAGGGTTTGTACTTCCTGCGTCCCGGAGAGGAGGGCGTCCCTAAGCCCTCCCCCATTCCTCCCCATCCCCACGGCTCCATTATCAGTCCGCTCCCCCCCTCCACCCACCCCCGATTCATCGAGGAGACATCGTCGCATCCGATCCAGCCTCTCCCGCGCAATCCTCACCTTCTCGGAATTTTTCGACAGCCCCTCCTCTCGCTCGTCGTTTTCCATCGTCCTTGATGCGACCCGCACGGCAAGGTCGTTGCCGAGACCGCGAAGCTCGTCCAGGTGCCGCCGAAGCCGCGAGGCTCGTTGGTGCATCCGATTCGGATCCGGCAATGCCCCCCCCCCCCCACGCGAATCGTCGTCGCGGTCTTCCATCCCGGAGTCGGCACCGTCGCGACGTCGTAGCAATAGTCGCGTTTCCAGCAATCGACGGGAGCAGTCCTCCCTCGCGATCTCGCATCGTTCCATCGACGAGCGGTACCTGGCGATTTGAGCGGCAAGTCGTCGTGTCGCGCACGGCTGACACGATAGGTCTTGACGCGATCGGGAGGAGGAAAAGGTGGGGGGCGCGGTGCGCGATGCGGCCTCGTTACCGCAGTAGCAACGGGAGGGCGCTGCCGATGTCATAATCGCACTCAAGAGAAAGGGAGCGTTTTTTGGAGGGATGGAGGTACCATACACAATACTAATATATTATCGTTTAGTCTGGGCGGAGGCAAAAATATCTCAAACGAAGTCACATCAGAATGATCGAGGGGCCGAAGACTGCAGACTGCGATGGGCAGACGGTCTCCCCCCCCCCCCCCCGCCCAAACAAAGACAAACAAACACGAAAACCCCGCCGGCTCCGCCCTCAGCCTCCCTCGCTCCCCTCCTCTCTCTACAACACAACCATGACCGGTCCCGAGGACGACCTACCCACCCTCGTCGGACGCAACGACCACCTCAACGTCCTGCGATATATTCGCGCCCACAAGCTTCGCAAGTCCCGGACCGTCGTCTTCCACGGAAGGGCCCTCCTTGGAATACCCCCGAATGAAAACGATTACGACGATGCAACGACGACGACCCCCCCCCTCGCCTCGCATTCCCTGGGCGATGCCGAGCGCCTATCGGCACTGGAACAGACTTTCGTATCCGCATTGGACGTGGGCGACGAGTCTCTCGCCGATCTTTGCCTCGAGGGCATACGCTCCTCGGTCATGCCGCCAGAAAGCGGCGGGGATGGATCGTCGTCGTCGTCGTCGTCGTCGTCGCGCTATCGACGTCTCCTGGGATTGCGACACGAGTCGCGGGGGGAGTACGGCATCGCGCACGCCCTGTACGACGACATGATGCGAGAGAATCCGTCGAACGCGTACGCAGCGAGGCGAAGGTACTGCGTGGCGTCGGCGTTGGCGTCGGCGTTGGCGGCGACGGCGACGACTTCGGGCGTGGGGGTGAAGAAGGCGGGGGGGGGCAGGGGGGAGGACGATGCCGTCGTCGCTATTCCCGCGAAGGCACTGGACGATTATCTCCGCGATCGACCGGGGGACGTGGCGGCATGGAACGAGATGGCTGAATTGTGCCTGTCGACGTGCGATTACGCCGGAGCGGCCTACTGCCTCGAGGAGGTGGTATTGGGTTGTCCGTTGGATTCGCGCGTCCACGTGCGCCTGGCGGAGGCTTACTGCACTATGGGGGGACTCGCGTACGCGAAGCTCGGGAGAAAGCACATGGCCATGGCCGTGCGACTCGATCCGGACAACTTGCGCGCATGGTATGGACTGATCGCATCGGCGGAGGGGTACCTCGACGAGGTGGATAGGATATCGATGTCGTCGGGAGGGGGGGGTAAGAACGTCGGGGGAGGGAGCAGGAGGGATGGGGAGGAGGAGGGCGTGGAGGTTGCGCGAGAACTGATCAAGTTCGGGGGTGAGAAATTGATGCAGGTGTACAAGGGAAGCACGAAGATGAAGGCCGTCGTGGAGAGGATGCTGCAAGAGTCGTCGGAAAGGTTGTGATGGGATACTTTTGTCGGTCTTGACTCGATCGCTCGGGCCTGATGTATGACATTTTTATATTAAGGTCTGCAAATCGGACCGAGGACTTACCAAGAATGGAGCATTTGCTCCGCTGACAAGAGAACGAGAAATTAAAAAAGTACTTGTCGTCGTCCTTATTCCCCCCCCCCCCCACATCCCGCCACGCACGTATCATCGACCTCGTTTTTTCATCCGGTCCTATTCTCCTCAGGTGCGCACAAGTCGCCCTCAACGGATTTATTTTGCCTCCGGAATAAAACCAACGCTATCTTCTAGAAAGACTCTTCGACATTGTTCTTTTTATCGTTTGGCGTATCCTAGACGTCCCAACCTTCGGTTTATCACTGACGTTGAGCTCATAGTCTTCGCTCCCATTCCTCCCCACCATCGGCTGTAAGAGTTTCTTCTTCCTCGCCTCATCGAGCTCTCGATCAAGGCTACCAGTATCTTTAATCAACTTTTCGAGTTTTTCCGACGCCCCCGCCAACACGGTCTTTTTACTTTCCAACATGGCGCGGACCTTGCTTTCGGCAATCGTAATCTCTCCTCCCTTCTTGGCCCTCAAGTCATCCATCTCCTTGGCCCAATTTTCAATTCGCTTGGGGCGATTGACAATGAGCTTGTCAAACTCCACCTCCAATGATGCTTTATCATTATTAATCTGGGCAATTTTTTTCTCACCCTCGTTACGGATTTCCGCTATTTGTTCATTGCACTCTTCCGCATAAGACAACATCCTTTTTTCTTCATTCAGTAATTCAGCCTCCCGATTGCGCACGAAATTCAACAATACGGATATCTTGGTTTGCAGTTCACACACAATGCGCGATTCCTCGGCCTCTTTCTCCACGAGGGCCTCTGCTTCCCCCCTACACTCCTCCAACTGCTTCACAAGCCTTTTTCTTTCTGCAGCGGCCAACTTATTTCTCACAGCATTTCTTTCGGCCAGCCTCACCTGCTCTTTTTCCATACGTTCCTTTTTTTCTTCTTCGAGCCTCCTCTTCACTAGATCAATATCCGACTGAGCTTTGCGTTTCGTAATGTCGCCCTCTTCCTTGACCTTGCTCTCCTCATCACTTTGAAGCTGTGTCTCTCGTTGTATTTTCCATTGGTTGAATTCTCTGGATAAGAATTAAGGTGTGCAAAATATTTGCTTGACTCAGAGAGTTTCAATTGAAATCGACATGAGTTGATCAACGACATACTCACTCTTCGATCGTTTTCTGCTTCTGCTCCATTTTCGACTCGTACTCTTCCTCCATATTAACAATATCTTTCTCGTGTCGCATGCGAGATTGTTCCTTCTCCAAGTCAACTGCTCTTTGTGCATCTGATAAATTAGTTTGGTGCTCATCGTCGAGTTGTTGTTTATCAGCGTTGTATCGCCGCTGAATAATATCCGCCCTCCGCTCATATTCCTCGCGAATCCTTTGCATTTCATTATCACGCTCTCTTCTAGATGTGTCAATCTTAATACTCCACTCATTCTCCAAGTGTGATAGCCGGCTCCTCTCATCGTCTCTGATATTAGTCGTTGCTTTCTTGTACTCCTCATTGGAACGTTTGTATAGCTCGAGCCTATAGTAGTCAAGCTCACGACTCGCCTCGCGCTGAACACGCTCTATTTCACAAGTTTGATTCTCCATCATTTGACGCAATTTGGGCTCTATTGCTTTCGCGGCATTTTTCTTCAACTCGGCCGACATCTTTCCATCTCTCTTTTTCAGCTCATCTCTCTCTGCCTGTTGCCAGCTCTTTTTAGCATTTTCGAGTTCCTGCACCCCTTCTACCTTCAATCTCTCGCACATTTCTCTATCTGATGTTGCCGTTTTTACTATCTCGGCTTCAAGTGAATGAATCTGTTTCTCCACCGAAGTATTCCCAAGAGCAAGTGCTTCTCTCGTCCTCTCTTGCTCAGCTGACACCTACATAATCAAGTGAACAAAAAGTAGCAGCAGCTTAAGAATTGCGAGCTCCGGGCCTAAACAGTAATTGTCGACCCACCCACCTTATCGTATTCCGCCTTCGCATTGTCGTGACGTGTCTTCAACTCTTGTTTGATCGACTTCATCCTTCGCACATGGTCGGACTCGTTCTTGACACGGAGTGCGTGCAACTCTTCGACCTTCTTCGTCTTGTACTCGAGCTCAATTTTCATCGATGACGCCCGTGTTTTGATCTCTTCACTCATGGCTTTCAACCGTTGCAGCTGCTGGCGAGCAGAGGCAGGCGTCGCATTGGCCTTCGAATACTCTTCGGGATCATTGCAGGTTGTCATTTTGTTGTCAATGTCGAGAAGAACCATCGCCCCATCCTGCAGAGTTTCCTCCCACTCATCCCAGATATATTTCTTATCGTGATTTGCTGGTGGTTTCGGGGGGCTACGCGTCTTGGTAGATGCAAGGACGCGATCATGGATGTCTCCACCTGTCTCCTTCTCCTCCTCGGTGACATCAGTAAGGAGCGTGCATGCATGACGAGTAGTGTCAACGCCATGAATTTCTCGTCTGTTGTCATTAACGGAGGCCACATGACAACCTTCATTATTCTCTAAATCGTTAAGGAAGCTCAGCAAGGACTCGAGCTTGCCGGAAAAAGCCGAGCCGTCGTGCATTTATTATAAGGAGTGTTTTGTTTTGGATAAGTTTGAAGCCAATTGACTGGATGGGCCATCGTGTGAATGCCGGTTCCCTCTTTCTACTTTTTCCTCCATCCTACCTGATGACGACAAATTTTAAAATCGACGAAAAAAGAGAAGAGGCTCATAGGAAAGAGTGTTGCTGGAATCAAAATGAATGACGTGAATGACGTGCATGATTGGGTAGCGAGAGAACATCTATTTGACGTACTTAGATATCTAGAGTAGAACTTTTCGATGAATTGAGATGAGGGTTGTAATTTTCCAATACGAAGAAGTAAACAAATTGGATCATCAAAGTTGCAGTACCGCGCCTTCGAAGGTACATGGTTCCAGCGACCTCTCTCTGCGCGGACACTCGCCTTACTTACAGGACCTACTTATGCCACAGGGACGTTCAAACGACTCCCCCCTCCTTTCTCTGTTCCATATTAATCGCTTCCTCCCTCCTCTCCTCTACGATTATCCGACTTCGTGCCATCTCGTTCGCCGTCATCCTGCTCGTTACGTAATCGAACGGACCGTCGTTCACGCCCAACACATTGGCGATCATCTCCCCCCCCGCCTCCGCCTTCCTTAGGAGCTCTCCGCCGTAGTATATGCTATTGTGCCAAAGCTTGATCCCAAACGGGAGGTTTCGATTATGGCCATTCGCCTCCGAGGCAGTGTCCCAGAAGTACGCCCGGGGTATGGGAACGTATTTCCGAAAGGCGTATTCGAACGGATCCATATCGGGATTGGTCATGTCGACTTCGTGGACCTCATATTCCACCGGGAGCTCGTTGTCGTTGTCGGCATTGCCAGAATCGACGTCGCCGGAAGGGGTTTCCAAGGGGGGGGGCTGGTCGTGAGTGCACTGTGATGAGGCGGCAATTGGCAGCGAGTGAGTCCCGGCGTCCATGATGATGATTGAATAAGAGCGTCGTCGCCGAACATTATTTTTCCACAATTTAGCGAGGGTTAGCGAAACGATCAAGAAGTCTACTACCTATTACATTTATTTATCAAGGAGAATTGTACGTATCTACTTGCGAGCGACTTCATCTGCATCCACATCATGAGGGCCTGCACATCACCCATCCACCGCGCGGCCGATAGACCCCTACTCGCATGACACCCTCGCCCGTAGTAGCACGCGAGGCTTGCAAATAGCCCTAACCCCCTCGAGACAACTGCCGCGTTTAATCATCCATCCATCATGTTGGGAGCGAGGAGATTTTCAGCCGTAGAAAAGACGGAAAAGAAAATAGAGAGGGCCAAGAGGGCTGCGAAGAACAAAATTCTCAGTAAGGTTTTTGGCGACAACAAAGGCGACGGAGGAATGTTATGGGGAATCCTCCACATTAAGATCGTCAAATGCGTGGGATTGCGCAACCTCGACAAGCTTTCGAATCTAAGTTTCGGGGCACTGAGGGGTAAACGCGACTTGTCGGATCCCTACGTTGAGGTGTTCATTGACCGTTATCGTCTTTTGAAGACTAGTATTTATAACGATGAACTAAACCCTGTCTTCAATGAGGAATTTTTCTGTCCAGTTGCTCATTATACCGAGGGCGTGACGTTCAATGTCATGGACCTAGACATGGTTACGGACGAAGTTTTAGGAAAATACATCCTTCCCGTGAAGGAGTTAATCAAGCTGGTGGACGATGCTGACATGGAGGAGGATCCCGAACTCGCTCCAGGGGATTTGAAAAGAGTCGGATTGCACAAGGTTGTGCGCCTCGGTGGATCGTCGATGTCATCCTCGCCGGGAAAAAAGAAGAAGGATCGCGGGACACTGGAATTCATGATTGAATTCATCCCCACGCGCATGCTCTCCAAATCGCCCGAGGTTCCAGGAGTGTACTTTCACACAACGCACGGCAACGACGT
>JALLBA010000908.1:0-12926 GCA_036939675.1 Cyclostephanos invisitatus
TTAAGAACCCACAAGCGAATGCTATATTGGAACGCGTACATCAAGTCCTCGGACAGATGTTGCGCACTTCGGAACTAGACATGGCCAATTCCGTTTCCCCCGATGATGTTGATGTCTTCCTTGACAACGCAGCTTGGGCCATTCGCAGAACCTACCATACAGTACTTAAAGCCTCACCAGGCACAGCTGTATTTGAATGAGACATGCTCTTTGACATTCCGTTTGTGGCCAATTGGAAAAAGATTGGAGATCACAGGCAATCACTAAGGAATCGTAGTAACAAATGCGAGAACAAAAAGCGCATCGATTATGATATTAAAGTTGGTGATCAAGTACTCATTGTTAAAGATGGTATCCTCCACACATAAGAGTCCAAATACAATAAAAATCCATGTACTATAACAACAGTTCATACGAATGGAACTATCAGGATTCAATGCGGAACAAAATCAGAACGAATAACCATTTGGAGAGTAACACCTTTCACAGACGAGATCATCCTAGAATAGTGACCAAATAACCTAGAAACCATCACAGACGAGATCATCCTAGAATAGTGACCAAATAACCTAGAAACCAATATATATCTAATCTCCTACTCTCACTAAACTTACCCGTGTTGATAATAATAATTATCATTACATCCAAATGACCTCTCAAATTCCTGGTGGCGAATTTTTTCCAAGAAATGGTTTTTTTCCCGCTAGAATTCACGGCTGATAGCTTCATTTGTGGGGGCGAGTGTCATATGCCATTGCATAGAGGCGGGAAACTATCTAGCTAAATGCCATGATTCACTAAGTAGCCTATCGCTGATATATGCAGGTGACAGACAGTTGGTGAGCCATGGAATTCCAAAGGTGATCAAAAAGATATGCCCATCGATTTGTACCGACTCTTGTATGTAGAGAGATCGGGCCCATCAACTAGAGTGACAATTCACCAGTTACGAAAAGTATCTTATTGGAATCAGTGCAAACATATGAGAATGTACGTGTTTGGATTGATAATGACATCATTCCTCCCAAATCGCGTATGTAGACTCTTCATACTCAATTCGAATCTTTCAGTTGACACCTTCTGAAAATACACATGCATTACGAGATCACATAGAATTGTACATGAGCACAACGTCCTCATTGTCAGTTGAGACCCAGTTTAAATAATTTAAAAAAGCTCATAATTTTCATTTAGAGATTTCTTTAACATCCATGCTCCCTCTCTAAAGTGGAAGCCTTAGTTACATATTCATCATCCAACTGCAGTAAATGATTAGGACAACCATAACATTACAAAGTCGTTTGGGCTCAGTAGAAGGCAATCCAGGAATACACTATCACCATTGGGGCGTGGCCTTGGCAAGAGAGGAATTATGTATTAAATAAATGAATAGGGAGTACATTTTGATGTGAAAAAAACTTCTAAAACAGTTACATTTGATATGTGCGAGTATGTGTGTAGCGTTGTGGGAGGTATGGGTTCATCATACAGTAAAAGGAGGGCCACAATAATCAACAGAGACAAACTTTGCATACTATAAAAAATCTACAGAAAAAGGTTTTTTTGCTTATGGGCACAAAATCATTGGGTTATGAATAACTTTCAACTATGCGCACATTTTATTTTTTGAGATTTTTTCATTTTTTTTAACAATGCAGCTACGGCCCCATACATTAGTAATCTCTCCTCTAGTCTGACTTATTATCCATAGGAGCCAGAGAACATGAAAAAGGCTATCAACAAACATTAGACAGTGTCATGCTTTCACTTCTCAACCTCACCAGAAGCTCCTCTCTCTTGGATTCATGGCTGAAAATACTTTTCATGCTAAACGCAGTGTCTTGTTTGTGTAAAGGAGCTCTTTCTCATCCTAGGAGACATCATTGTCATAATTATTATCACCACCCACCCAACTCTCACATGACCATTCTTCTTTAGAAGAAGGCCCCTGTAAGCAGCCTTCTTATCAAGCAGTCGAGCTGAGTTTTGCACTTGTTCTGGATCTTGTCCACACCACTCGAAAAGAATGGTCCATCTCATGCTTGTTATTCCCAAGCTCTTGCTGTGATCATTTCCAAGTATGCAATCTCTGAAGGGATGGGATATGGCATTGTTTCTCCCAGTTTGCTTCAATTGCTTTGTGATGGGTTATCAATTAATGTTTGACCAGAGGCTGCAAACCATCCCACATTTATTTTATCTACAAAAATGTGTTCTGTGCTGTGGATGGGCATATGGTTGCACCATTAGAGTACACTGTAATAATACTTGTGTGGGGGACCATTTTTTTGGAAAATTGGTAATTGGGGTAAGCTTGTAATTATGAGTGATAATACCTACCAGACTTAACCAAAGTCTGGACAGTTTTTTGTGTGTGTTGATGTACGATAACTCTGGACAGTTTTGCAAACAGCCCATAACTCAATGGGCGTCGGAACCATGACATTCCCCTCAAGCTCATATCGATTCCTCATGAGCTGCTCTACACCGTGATATTCTGAGATATTCTGAGTATCATGTCATAGTGCCATTGTCCTGTCATAATTCTCACCGGAAGGTATCTATGTATGGTCAAATTTTTTCGAAACCCCCATAAACATGTAATGATCTGGTGGCACAAAGTTCTCCAAATCCACTACACCACGATGGACATATCCGTCACAACTCTAACTCCAAAGGATGTTTAGAGCTTAATGGCACTGCTTGAGGGATCAAACTGAATGGTGAGAATGGCATCGCCGTAAAATTTATGACCATTGTTGTGTTTTTTGTGAGAAAAAACACATCTTTTTTTCAAAATCAGAGTGCCCCCCCCTCCCCTGACAAGGATGCTGGACGTCATCGGGGTCCGCTCTGGAGCCCTGAATGGATGTGGTGGGAAGTTTCCTTGTCTCCCTGGTGCAAGCAATGGGTGCCATGAACTCTGGCTCAATGGATGGGGGGATAGACGGACGCGATCGATGACGAATGATGGGTAGCGATGCATTACTAGTGGGATTTAGGAGGGTATGCGGCGACAAAGATGATGAGGACGACATACACCCTTGGGTGCAGGAGGGGGGCATTGATGTGGGAGGGGCACAGGCCTGCCTCTTCCCGTGTGACAATGAAAATGGGTAAATGGGGAAGGAGTACTCAACAAACAATTGATATAGTTTGATGAGCGACTGCGATGGCGATGACGAGGATGAGACTACTACAGTGATGATGATGACAATGACGATGACTTCGGCCGAAGGGGGGGGGGGTGAAACAAGCACGAAGAGGAGGGGAGGAGGACATAACAATAACATAATGAGACAAGGACAACAACGACTACTATGATGATTACGACAAGGACTGTGGCCAAGGGGGGGGGTGGATTAACACAAGCATGATAGATGTTGACAATGAGATGTCGATGATAATGACAACTATTCCCGGTTGGAGGTGGCAAAGTTGAGGGGGGGGGGGGGGGCGAGGTTGATAGTGCTCCAATTTTGGAACTGGGATTGATCATATGGGGTTTTTTACTCAATGAGACATTTCCCCATCATTAATATAACATTACTAAAGAGTATTGCATCATCATATCATCTTACCATTGTACCGTTTTGGCAGCCGCCATGGTGATTACGCATTTAACTCCGTTCTTTTTTGGTGGGAGCCGAAAAAAAACATACTAGGGCCAACGTAGGAATTAAACTGTCCAGACTTAATGTTTAAGGTTGTAAGCGAGGTCTTTCGCCCAATCCCATCCAAGACCCTGCTAGGGCTGACCTAACAATGCCCATACGGTCCATGTTGCACTTTGAAACATGGTCGTAACCCCATTTTTGGCCAAAGTTATGGATATGTCCAGAGTTATGGTTAAGTCTGGTATGGTGACATGGTCGTGGCTGCAAAACCCTAAAGACTTCATCCCACATCCGTATTATATTTAAAGTGTTTGAGCATCTTCATATGTCGTGAATGGTCCCATGAGTGCACTCTTACAGTGTAATATCCGTGCAGGTGGTGGGGGCGAACAAGTTTTGGAGATAAGAGTAAGGATAGGAATAGGAACTAGTCATGAATGTTATGGTGTCAAGGTTGAGGCTTCAAACCCCCACAGACTGCATCTGCATCCCGCATCCATACAATATATACTAAATGTTTTAGCACCTTGATATGCTGTGGGTAGGCATATGCTTGATGCACCCTTATACCTGGATTGTCATGGTTAGTTTAGCCCTAGAAGAAGGATTTTGAGTGATGTGCTTGGAATATGACCCCGGCAATCATCCCCCCTTTTATCCCCCATTTTTGTTAAGAATTAACTATGGACAAAATGTAGAAATGGAACAAAGATTTTTCTTCATTGCATACCAGCAAAAAAATAAGGGGGGGGGGGTGTTGGAACCCTCCCAGACAGATACGTACGTTCGAACCCGCTACCTCAAGTTCCCACTAGACAGAGTGCCCCCATTACTGGAGCGCGCTTACCTCTTTACTTCAGACTCCCATTATTAGTGATTCCTATGTTATGTAAACTTCTCAGACCTGCAATAGCTAGAGTTAGAATCCCATTGTGATCTGCTCATTATATCTAACAAAAAATCAGTTTTAACCACTATTTCAGCATTTGACAGTTATTAGATTCCTTCATATTCAAGTCAGGCACCGCCCCTTCTGAGTGGCTTTCCCTTCCTTCCAGTCACTGCAAAGATCCTGTACTTATGATGGATGCTACTATCTTGTACGGCAATATCATAGGACTGCTCGCCAACCCACCCAGCCTAGGTTTGCATCCCAACTTCTTCAACTTGCATGAACTGCATCTGCATTATGCACACGCCCTTAAGAAGCTACCATGTCCCCAATCAGGTGTCAATGATTGGTCCGGCGCTGTCCTTTTGCTTGCGATGTACGCGCTAATTGCGACAATGCTCTTCAATTGGAGCATTGCCACCACCCTCATTTCTGAATTCCCGATTCGTCACGTCGTGAACGCCGATGGAGGGCAGGGACCAGAGATCCCATACTCGCAAGAGGAAATCCTCACCATCACCGCTATGCACATCCGTGACAAGCACTATCATGACACAGGCACCAACATCTCCACATCGTATTTGACATGCTCGACACCCACATTGGCAACAAATTCGAAGCCCCGCCGGCCACTGCTCCCGGCACTACTGGTTGGAACTTGACGATGCTTCCTAACGATATTATTCCGCATACAACCTGAAAGATCCTCTCAAAATCCTATTTAAGAGATTCGCGGATTGTCAGGAAGTCACCATCGTCGCAAATGTACCATACACGAGGGCGCAACTCCTCATGAATGCCATTGACCTCTTCATGCAAAGCAGTTTCTACATGCACGATATGAACGATTGGGAGCGCAAACCAATCGCCGACCAGACGTATTTTAACTTGCACCCATTCATGTAGGCCCGTTATCAACGCCGCATTGCATCGGGTACCGTAACTGCTTCTGCCGGTGGATATACCTCCAACAATCGCTTCGCTGAACTCACTGCAGAAGACGATGCCTCCAACAACGGAACCACCAAAACGATCATCGATTCCATCAACGCACATATAAGACTGATAAATCTAAAACCAGACGTATACATTTTGGTGGAAAAAAAAACGTCAACCGGACAGACCGCTCTGAAAAAGGATGTCGTTTTGAGTAAACTCGATTTTAAGTTTTCCGCACACTTTGACAAGCATCAATCGGACAATCACAGTCGCCAATATGCATGAAAAGAACTAACAAGCATCAAACGTGCTGACAAGCATAAAAAAGGTACTTCGTTTGAAGGGTGCGTTGTCGTCGTCCGAGGGTCCCCTGAGGTGTTTGGCGCACTAGTAGGTACTTTTACTGGAGGAGTAGACATGATAATGGGGTAAATCTCGCACTAATAATATTATAATTATGTGGGAAAAAGCCTCGGCAGCTAAAAAAACCCACCCGCCTACATCGCAGCCCCGTCAGCCTCGTCATCGTCATCGCTGAATGCCACAGTTTCGACTTGCTCCTTCGTCCTATCATACTTCTTCTTTTTCAAGGTCGCCCGAAACCCTTTCTATCCACCTTTTCTGCCTTCACCTTTGCCAAAACCTCTGGACTTGGCTTTGCATACATCGAGTCCGACTGAAATTCAACTGGAATATACAGCCTGAAATTCTTAAACAATTCATAGACTTTATAAGGATTGATTCCCTACCATTCCAGCATCATCAATTTGGTCTCCGCAGCGTCAACATTGTCTCAATAATTACGGTCCTTGAAGTCTTTCTTCATGACCGGCACGATGAACTCCTCGTGCTGGTCGAGAACACTCTCTCGGATCGGTCGACACTGCTGCTGTCATCGTCATAATTCAATGACGCCCCCACAGTGACGCCCTCCCCCCCGTTGTTGTTGTTGTTGTTGTCGTCGTCCTCGTCGTGGGGGGGGAGGTGGGGAGTCTTCTCCAGCGTGATGTACTGGCCGCGTCTCGTTGACACCATGATGGATCTTTATTCTGATTGGAGTTGTGCTCCTTGTTGTGCACACGTCCGGTTATTTTTTTTTATGGTCTTACAGTACATTATTGCACTTTTTCGCGTTTTTGGCGAGGAATGGCCGAACGGACGACCAGAAGTTGAGCCCAACTTCCCACCACAGCGTTTTCCGACAGAATTGGATCTGACAGCATGAAAATTCAGGCGAAAAGGAAGAGAATGATGGCCTACATTAAAAATTCACCTCGAACAAAAATGAGCCAAATTTTCGTCCTTCAAAGGCTTCCCGCCAAAAAGCTGATGTCACGGTTTAGATAAATCAGTCTTAATTATATGTGACAATGTGGGAAGAGGAAAACAAGAAGGGGAGGATGGATCTGCCCAAAAATGGACACACTGGGAGTTCATCGAGCAGCTGGTGTACGATATGATGTTCCCGCGGCAGACGGAAATCCATTGGGACTTACTACTTTGTGACGAGGAGGGGGATGATGCCACCAGCCTAGATAGATCTCTCTCTTCATTTGACATTTCAAATTTGCAAGCTGAAGGCAATAGGGAGTGGGATTTTAATTGTCAGGAGGGAATTGACACTTTTTTGAAAAACAATGGCGGAAGAAAGATTACAACTGGGGGCATGAATGGTACCTACTTCCCGCGTCAGCTTGACGGAAAGTTTCATGGCTCGGTACCAGCTTTGCCACACATGTGATGCCAATATTGTTATTACATTTGGAATAAACAATACAATGACAGACAGAGAAGGGACTTTGGGTATTGGGAGCGGAATCGACAAAAACCGGTGCGTTGCCTTGTTTGCAACGTTAATTTGTGTCCTAATTGCATGAATGAATGGCATAGGGTAGACATGCGGGACACTAATAGACTACTAGGAAGATAGGGATAAAGTGATATTTTTTTTAGGTTCATCGATTGTTGTTATTAGTAGCACTACTAGTCGGACTACAATGACTCTGACTGTTAAACCCATTATTAGTCCCAAGGATAAGTTCGTGCACGGATTAATTTTCTCCCGCCATTTTTTCCTTTCTCGATACCGTCCGAAATGCTCATACAAGCCTACACACGTACAATATAGGAATTAGTACGCAAAATGAAAAAAGCTTTGCTCATTAATGACCAGGATATTGACATTTAATCGATCCGGTAAAGAGATATTGGAATTCCATTTTATTAGAGGTTAGTGGTGGTGATTGTATAATTGGACCAAATTAGGGGGAAATTTGGAGGGGGAGCCATCAAAGTCCCCCGCATTATAACTATTCTAGATCTGATTATATATAATGAGAGTTCATTATATATAATCGAGTAGTCTAATATATATAACCAGACTCTGATTATTTATAATGAGATCTTGAAAATAACTCGATTATATATAATACAAGTCCATTTATTTATAATCAGATTCCGATTATCTGATTTTAAATAATCTGAGTCTCGTTATATATAATAGGAATGTGAATATATATAATTGAGAAAAACTATCCAATTATATATAACAGAGACAATTATTTATTTATAAACCATACTGTCACATATTCCTACATTTACCACAATGGTTGCGATGATATCCAACCCCAGATAATAATCCCAATGCCAACTTTGAAAGCCTCTATTGTCCTTTGTCTTCTTTATTAACCAAACGCTGTTGACCCGTAAGTTTTTGTTGGCACTCTCAAGATGCTCACCAACGCATTCATTTCGGGTACTTGCCTGAATGCACCATCTTGAATATGTCTGTTAGTGCCACAATCTATCTCATCACAGTCAAATGCCTTCGAAGGAGGAAACTTTAAATTGGAGTATGTTGTCTCCAAATTGTTTTGTATGTCATCCGAAATGTCACACATCTTCTCAAATGGAAGTTGGTCAATCTTCATTTTCCTGTTCTCCGTCCGCCCTTGATTTGGCCAACTATCAATATCTTGTGCTGCAGTGCAAAAGAGTTGTGCCGTGTAGTAGACTCTTTCAGACCTGATCTCAAAGTAGCCTTGGTGCCACCATCTAGCTGGAAATATTATGTATTGACCGCCATGGTTCAATGACACCTTTTTAACATCGTGACTTCATGTCTTTTTCTTCCATGTGTTGAAGCATTTCTTGACACCGTCATTTGACGGGTTGCAGGAATGGGCAAAAATCAAACCATTGTCGTCCCTGCTAGATGACCAGCTTGCCCACGATTGCTCTAGGTATGATGAGCTTGATCTGGATGTATCTGAATTACATGGGTGTATCCGAATCATGAAAAGGTATTTTGAGTGTAACATTTATGAACTTCCTTTAACACAATATATAATGAGAAAATTTATCATACACAGGCGCTTGTGCACTTCCATCCATAAGTGATCCACCCACAATGCCTTGGGTTGCAGTTTCCCTTCACACAGAAGCACTTCCCCATCTTTTGCAGACTTACTTGATCAGTAAGCACTTTGTGCACCTCTTGTGTGGTGCATCTTTTCACTTTAGTGTGAGTGTTGTAGGTGCCGTAAAGAATGGATTCACGTATCTTGTTGAGTTCATGTACTGCAACACGTATTGATCATCGGGAATCCACCAGTCTTTTTTTAATGACGTTGCCAATAGAGCAACTGTAGTTGCCACCTGTGCACCTCCTGACTGTTTCATCTTGTAGATTATGCCCACAATTCCAATGCTGTGACTAATGGCTCTATGGTCCAGAATTACTGTCACAGCAGCACCGACCCCCCCTCCCTTGTTCTCAATGTCCTTTGACCTCATTTGGATCATTCTCTCTACCTGGTCAATTTGAAAACCTCTCTTCTTCTCCTGAGAGATAGTGTGCATTTTGTCTGCAAGATGCACTGGTGTTGGAGATCCAAATACATCATCGATTTCCAACTGTTGAATGTCACGCTTCTGTCCTGGTGCTCTTTTTTTGGGAGTTATTGTCAGTGTTGTAGGTAGCTCTTTTGACCGATCAATGGCATAATAACAACGAACTTTGTTGATGTCATCAATTAGTTTATGACAATAACAACACCAACTCTGAAATTCGAGATAGGTCATGAGGCACTCGCGGTGGATCAATTGTTTGCAACATTCAGACAAACTATGTCCATCTCTCCCTCATCACAGATGCAAAAACAGATATCCAATGGATCAAACATAGCCTTGGATCGAGATTTATCTTCTCCCCCAATTGATGCATACAATTCCTTTGGTAGTTCCTTGCTTGGTCCCCTATCTAGTACACGAACAATGAGATCATCGTTGTAACGTCTGAGAAACCTTTTCCACTCTTGGGTGACAAAATTTCTTATAGTGCCGAGACCATACGCTTGATTCACCTCAAATTCTGCCACCAAACCAAATATCTCAAAAATTTTGGTGCACGCAATAGGTCCACAGTTAAAGCCTTCAAGTTGCTTAACAAATCGGCCTTGCTCTAATCCCCATTGTGGTGAGACGTCAAAGCTCAACATATAACCTTCTGCCATCATCACATGCTTTTGGCGTTTTGTAGTCTCTGTGTATTCACCACTAGGATTAACTTCATAAGTAGTGTTCATTCATATGAGCTTGATGCACTTCAAAGAAGAAATCACATGATCATTCCATTGAAGCAGAGGAAAGTTCAACCCATCGAAAATCACGACACGACACGTCTGCCAGGGATATCAATATCCAAGACTGCATAATGCTGACTGTTATGAACAACAGAGACAACACGTGACACATCATGAGGGAACGTCACCAAATATTCTTCAGTAATGGGCTGTTTGGGATATGTCACGTGCATAACCTGTGGGAGGGGACTGGTATCGAGTGTGTTCCGGTGCTCGTGAATAGTAGCGTGCGCATAGTGAGACGCCATTTGAGCAAATGATCCAATGAAAACACCATCCCATCATTTGGTTGAGGCACGGATTGACTCAACATAGTCATTGTCATGGACCATTATGATTTGCTTCTCATCAACACCGGTATAGCAACACTGCCCACATGTTAATTTTGGTCGAATTTGTAAGAATTTCTTCGCATTATGGTGACTGAGAGGGTAGTCTGGGTGTGCAATGATTTTACTATCCCAAGCGCTTTGCCGATCAAAAGTTAAGAACACGAACGGGTGTCTTTAGACTTCTTACGAGCGTCAGAAGAGACTGTCTTAAATTCGACACAATCCATATCAACATTGAGAATGGCATGAGTCTTTGAACGAGTTGGTCATCCAGAATGTTGAACAACAGTATCTGTATTGTCTGCATCTTTGATGACATCGTCTAAAGTCCAAGGTCTGTATTGTCAAGGTTTTTGGTGGTGACGTCCATTGTATCACCAGTGTGGATATCTGGTTCTTCTATTTCAATGCACAGCATTGGTTCCTCTGTGTCACAATCAGGAAATGTGTCGTCCTTGATCTCTTCACCTTCAGGTTCATCAATGTCATCGACATCACTGGTGTCCTTGGTCCTCATCAAGTAGCTGTGCGTTATCAGGGCCATAATAAATATTGATGTCTACAATATTGTTGTCCCTGACATACTTCTCCAACCGTTTGTTGGGACTCAACTTGAGATTCTGTAAGATGGACACACATTTGCGCATTTCAGATGCAGTGCATTGGAGGACTGGGTGGTATCGCTGACCAAACACAGCCTCATAACTGGACGTAGATAGTCTTCTGGTGCCACTTTGACTATTGCAAATGGACGTTACCTGACCAAGGAGGTTGGTCCATTACTTCGAGACCCTTCAAACAATTTTCATCAGAGATACTCTTCAAGACACACTGAACTATCTTGTTGGCATTTTCAATAGATCCTTGGTCGAGTGGAGTGTGTGGACGTGCAGTGACAAGGAAGCAGTTAGGGTTATGAGCCTTTAGCATCTGTACCACAACTGTTGCAATGAATTCCTTGCCTTTGTCTGAACAGAAGTTCATGAAAACATTAGAAGGCCATGTGGATTCAACAAACTAATTCTAAGTAAGCAATTACTGAACCACAATGGTGTACCTACCAGTGTGGAAGATGTTCGGATACCCAACAAAACCAAAGTATTTCTCTAGCTCGGCAGCTACATACTTTGCCATCTTCCAAGGGAGTGCCACTTGATAGATGAGACCGGTAGAATGGTCTTTGACAGTCACTATCCAGCACTGCATTCTGCCATAAACATCCCTCCTCCTGATGGTCCGCATATCGATTAGGTCGACCTGGAAATGATCCCGGAACTCAGAGGATATGATGGGCTTCTTTGCTCCTGCCTTCTTCTCAATGCCGCTAGGCTTCTGGTGACAAATAGGGCAATCATCAACAACAAACTTGACAAGGTTGTACATAACACTATAATATTGTGGCGTCAATGTGGAAAGTGTCCTATCTGTTTTAAGATGACCTTGTTGAGTGTGGGCAGACAGAAGGATGTCAAAGAGGTCCAACATGTGGAGGACAATCTTGTTGCTCTTCTTATGTAGAAGAGCAGTCTTTGGTGTCCCGTTGGAGTTCTCCGTGTGAAGGAGTTTGAAGTGAGCATCATAATTGTATCCAACTTTTTTGTTCATCTTTCGAAACCTACGGATTTCTGACACATCAATGTCATCTGTGTCAGCTGACGCAATAAACACATCGTCACCCCAGTAAGTTAAGACGCGTATGATCTCGTTGTAAAGCTCGACGGACTTTACAGATCTGTAGACCTTGATAGGCTCATCATTGAAGTCTTCAATATTCGGAATTGGTGTGCCATCGGGATTGATGCAAAATGCCTTCCGAAGAAATATACGGTGATTTACGTGCTCAAGGTACACCATTGTGTTATCTGGAGGAATATCAGTTGCCATTGCGGCAGCACAAGCAAGAAGGAATTCGTGCAACAAATGGAGGCAGGCTACAATGATGGGTGATGGATGAATCAAAGATTCGATCCGGATTATAAATAACCAGGATTATTGGGGAGATGAGTCGATGGAGAGCGATGAGCTAAAACAAGGGAAGCTGTGTTGTTCCCGAAACTGGCTTCTATCCTGCAAATTGAACGGCCAAAATTTGGGAAAGGTCTGAAGGTGCGAAAGTTAGGCAATGGGGAAAAGCACCATTGTGAGGTGCACAATGTCAAGACTGACTCTGGCGATGGTTTTTCAAGACTAAACATGAATTCCCAGTACTACAATGGCAATATGTGTCAACTTGCAATGTTCATATTCTAAAAAAGCAGGAATGCAACACATGATTATATATAATCGGAGATTTGGAACAGATGATTATATATAAAAGGATATTTCTAAAAAAATCCAGATTATATAATGTTATTCTAACTATCTAGAGAGGTTCTCACCCATTATATATGACTCCCATTCTAACTATTTCCCGACACCCATTATAACTAATGACCAATTATATTTAATGGTGACATGAGCCCAGAAGTTCACTGTAACTTGTGTAACCATTGTTACACTTTAG
>JALLBA010000909.1:0-12928 GCA_036939675.1 Cyclostephanos invisitatus
ATATTGAGACCCCATATTCTTCCCCATGTAAATATGACCACCCCAACAATGTTCCTGGTGGACAAAAAAACTCGAGCAGGGAAAAAATCTCGTCTTCAAATGTATTAATTCCTTCCTAGAACACAAGTTATCTCACGATCGCTAGTTCTGGTTTTTTTTTTGTGGGGGCGCTTACGGGTCCCTACCCGAAGCTGCGATTTGGTGGTGCCTGCGGACGGGGGTGGGGGCGTTCTAACAAGAGAGACATGCATCATGCAATAAGAAAGACCCCCAAAAGGATCATCATATCACAGCTCGCGGCTATCATAGTGGTGTGTTCATTCACTGTTTCTCAAATCCATCGCTACTTGCCGCCGCTATTCAACTACGATCTCTCGGATCTCTACCCTCAGCGTGGAGACGGCACTAATGGGAAAAGGAGCGACGCATTATGCGTTCGAATCTCGTCATCACTTGACCCCTCCTCCTGGACAGACATCATCTACCACAAGGATCGTCAGGCTCCCCGAAATCCTGGCGAGTATGACCAGGGGAGGTTCTCGTCCGTCGAGGAAGACGACGAGCAGGCGCGTTCCACCATCGACGAATTCAACAAACTCCGTAAGGCGGTTTTGACTCCGAAATTACTGGATCTTGGAGTGTCTCCCGGGAGGATGCGCCCTGCTCGGGCCTTCGCCGGAAGACTTCGGACGTTGCTGGAGGGGGGAGGGCACGGGCAACTTCCGCTGATAATTGCCGTGTTTGGAAATTCCTTCACCATCGGTTCCAACTGCGGGGAATCATCGGCGCAGTCTGCTGAAGATTGCGCCTGGCCTATGCGACTCGCGCGTCGGTTTGATGAGATTTTTCCACGAGTGAACTCATCGTCGTTGGTGGAATGGAGAATGTACCAGGAGAACGCCCAGAACTCTGCGAATGTCGCGCAGAAGATCCCGTCGATATTAGACGAATTTCGCGATCGGAATGTGACACCCGATGCGATATTTCTGGACAATACAATATGCGACGTGAATTTCGGAACAGAGAGACCATGGTTCGAGGCAGTTGTTCGAGAACTCTCACGGTCCTACCCGGACACTGTCATCTTAAGTTTGATCAGTGCCATACCAAGCTACGTAGATGTGCCGGAAAATCATGACTACGACGATGCCTTTACCAAGTATTTTCGTTTGGTACAGGCGCACTATGGCCTTGCAGTCGTCGATGTCGCTAAGATGGTCCAATACCTGCGGCTCCGTGGCAACGAGAGCGATGGAGACTACGACATCATCGAAAGAAGCATCGATGACTATCGGCAACGTCAACAACGGCATCGTCCTGTCTTCACTGACGCATACTCCAATGAAAACTCCACTGTGATGGACATCCTTTGGCCTCTAGCATCTGATTTGATCATGGCTAACGGCACAATATTACACGATGGGTTTCACCGCGATGAAGGGGAAACATACTGGCTCAATTTCTTGCCCAGGTCGCGTAAGACCAAGGGAGGTTGGTATCCCCAGAACCATCCCCCCTGGGCCACCCACCAATACGTCGCCGATGCGGCGATGCACGCGCTGCTCGGGGTGGCGAATGTAGGGTTAGGGTGCGACGGCCAAGAGAAAAAATACAATTATGATGATCCCGGCGGCACGAAGGAGATGGGAAATTCCACTTCGCTGGAGGAGACGGTATCCCCCGGGGATGTACTGGACAGCTGTTTCATATGTCGGTCTCCAACGACCAAGATCGATGCCAAATCTTCCGAACATGCGGGAGGTCGTTCCGTCGTCGACCTTACCACCACCGAGCTTCATATCGATGATTATCGAGCCGCGGTGGCAGTGACGTGCGGGGATTGGCAATGGATTACCGATAGTCGTAATCGATCGGGGTGGCAATCGGACCGGCAGGGCAGTTTGATAAAATTTCGCCTTAAGATCAATAGCGATAAGCCGCCCACGTTGTCCCTGACGTACATGAAAAGTCACCAAACGTTTGGTAATATGATGGTGACCTTTCGGGCCCTGTCGAGGAAAGAGGCTAATCTGTCCCCACCATCATCGCTGCTGGGATGCGATGACGTTGATAAAATTAAGGATCTTGGGTGGGAAGGCGATTTCGATATCGGTGGCATTTACGCCAATGTTCCATCGATCATTCCAGCCCTCACCTTTGATGGGAGTATACCCCAATATTCGCTTTGGGAAACGGCCGTCTTCCCCGCTACTAATGAATACTGGGACGTGAATTCGGCTCGACCGTGGAATCTCCTCAATCGGACGGTATTGAGCCGCATGATGACGATGGATAGCGATAACGAGGATGCCGTGGAGTATGTCGACCTATACGTGATAAACCCTAGCGATGGTAGAATCAAGGTTCAGGTCGTAACAGCATGTTAAAGCCAAACCTTCGTCGTTATATACCCCCATCCTGGAACATTTTCGAGCATCATCTCCCAAACTTAACTTGTACTTCGTGAGTGCTGGTTAGTTTATTTCAGCGACCTGATTTTCCTCGCAGCATCATTCGGTTATTTATAGCTCAATCCTCCTATCTACGTGAATGCTGCTAAAACTAGCAGCCAACAGACGAATATCATCTATCGTACTAGCTCAAGATGCTTTTTCCCCTCATTCGACTTATTCATACCCGTGACTGTGTTATCAAGGCGTTGATTTCAGCGACCTCATTTTCCTTACACTATCCGTACGTTGAGCCTTCAACTGTTTGGAGCCATTTTGTCCTATGTAAACGTTGGCAGCATTAATAGCCAACAGACGAATATCCTCTAATAGCTCGAGATGATTTTGTCCCTCTTCATTTAACTTATTCATACCTGTGATTATGTCATCAAGGCGATCCGAAACTCGAACGGCCCATTCATCGGTGGATGTTTTCACCGTACCCTCTTCGTGAGCGATGCCGTAGAAATCCATCCCAAGGAGGAACATTTCCCTCGATACTGTCATCGGCAAGGTGATACGTCCATAGCGAAGGTAATCCAAAACGAAACCAAATGTGGCTTCATTCCTATCCATGAAGATGGGCTCGGTTGGGTCCATCTGCCTGTCTGACACGAGACGAGCTAGCATGGTATCCTCGTGCCACAGGAAGAGCGAACGAGATGTTTCGAAGTTTGCCGCCGACGTTGACCTTCACCGTCGGGGTATTGGTGTGATCATCGGCCATGGCTTCCTGAGAATGGTAGGGCAGAGTTGCCCAATCAATGAGTGTTATTACTTTTTTGGAACGCTGATATTGGCCGGAGTGCAAGGACAGACGGAACTTCCCTCCGTCCCCCAAGAACAGCATCATACGTCGAAAATAATATTATGAGACAGCGACGACCGCGACGACGCGTCGCCTCGATCGCCGCATCGATGTCGACGCTCGGATGCGGCGTCGTCGCGTTACGATCGGCATACATTTCCCCGGCAAGGGGAGGGGCGGTGCCGGTCGCGTACGAGTTCGGCGCGTCGTCGTCGCGGTCCCCCTCCCACTGCTACTGCTCCCCCCCCCCCTCCCACGCCTCCTCCGCCTTCGTTAGTCCCCATTCTCGTCATGTCGTCGCGACGACTACGATGACATCGATGACGAAGACATCGATGGACTACGACGACCATCGTCGTAGTCGTATTCGACGTCTCGGAAATCCCGAGATCGCGTCGTCATCGCGTCGTCATCGACGACGGTCGTCGCATCCGATTGTCATCGCGGCAATTATAAACGTCGACGACGATGACGACTGGGCGGACGAAATAAGGATAGTGGGATCGACGAACGACGGCGATGATGATGGCGGCGGCGGTGGCGTCGATATCGGCGACGCGACGTCCACCATCGAGCTACTGTCGCTATTGGACGAATGCGGCATCGCGTATCCTCCCGACGCCACGCGGGACATGCTGGTGGCTAGGGCACGTGCGATATCATCGACGCATGCACGACGCGATGCCACCACCGACGGTCGTCGCGCGATTCGTCGCGATGGGGATGCATCGTACCCTCCAAGGGGGGGAATATCGTCGCGTCCTTCGATCGCGACGACGGTGGCCGAATCGACATCGTACGTGTCGAATTACGACGGCGGTCCCGTCGACGCGGTCGTCGTGGTCGACGTCGACGATATCATCGATGTCGATGGGTACGGAAAGTACGACTATGTGCGAGGGGTTCGAGACGGACGAAACGTGAGAGGACGACGAGAACGGCGACAGCCGTCGTCGACGTCGTCGTCGCGATCGTCGTACCTCCCCCGAGGTCAGATTCGGGTGGAGGAGGGAGACGAAGGAGGAGGGGACCGTCGCCGCGACGACGACGATTATGATCGGGAGCGAATAAGACGGATACGTCAACGGCGACAAATGGAACGAAAAGGGCGACGAGTGCGCCATACCCGCGATGGACGACGATACGACTACCGCCACCGCGACGACGCATACGTCGACGACGTGGCGGGAGGAGGATATACCAATGGAATGCAGTTATTCATAATGGGATTCATCGAGGCGGGGAGGGCGGCATCCCGACTCGCGACGGACGCTGTCGTCGATGCCATCGGCGGGATGAAACAACGCATAGATCGTCGCGATGGGGATGTTATTGACGAGTATGACCATGACGAGCATGCGGCGGCAATGGGGATGGGACGACGACGACGACGACGACGACGACACGGGGCGATGGACGTCGATGTTCTGGATTACTCGCCAACGCCAAGTCGACGTCGCGATGTTGTCGTTGGATCGGGCAGGCGGGTGCGAGGGGGGGGAAGGAGGGGGGGGGATCGCGACGAGTTGGGAGGGAGGAGGAGAACAATGGGACGAGAAGCGGCGACCGTACGAGGCGATGACGTCGTCGACGGCGCGGTGGCGGTGGTGGATCGGGAAGGACGATCGTCGCCTACTCGACGACGTCGTCCCGCTCGGGATGATGGGACGATATCCATCGATCGACGATATCGCGACTACAGGCCGATATCGCCGGGGGGGGGTGACCCCGACGAGGCCTCGTTGCGATCAAGGCGCACCGGCGTTCGCGATGGGTCGGAGGAGGGCGCACCAAGGACGATATACGGCCTGTATCATCGAGATACGAACATCCCGACGTCCCCCAATCGAGTCGTTCGCGACCGGGAGGGGGATGCCTACGAAGAACGAGGACGTCGTCCCGAACGACCAAGTCGATGGAAGGATCGTCTTCGTCGAAAATTCGACGTCGCGCTGGGCTTGGAGTCGCCGCCGCCGTCGTCGTCCCCGTCGTCGTCGACGGTATCTGGGACTTATTACGACTCGTGGAGGGCTCAAATACAGGGAGTGGGCGATGGACGGAAGGAGGCGATGCGTCGACGGATGAACGAAATGGACGATTCCTCCTCAGCTGCCGTCGCGTCGCGGGATGGCGAAGTTCGTCGCGCTTCGCCGTCATCATCGTCCACCAGTAGGAACAATCGGCGGGCGAGGATGCGCGCGAAAAAACAAACGCCCGCGCTCGGTAGTCAAGTATCGCCGTCACAGCGGTCTATCGATCCTCCCAAGTCTCGTCTCGACGAGGTGCCGTTTTGGAGGGAGAGGGGTTCGATCGCATCCCTTCTATTCGAAAATCGACCGTCGTCGTCCTCGAGTGGGAGAGATGACAGGCGTCTCATGGGAAGAAAATCTTTGGAGGTACGTCCTCGTTGATCTAATCGAATGTGATTCATCGTAACCCCGTTTATGCGCTCGCCATTTCACACGTTCGCCATATCTCGCGTGGGAACAGCAACTGCTACTCTCGCCATTCGGGCGCGACCATACCGTCACGTCCCTCTTCTTATACGTATCGCGCTCCGCCCTGACCGCGTTTGGCATCATGTGTAGGTGGGCTGGAGTTCGCGGCACGATACCCCAGCCGATCGTTGTCACATCGGTGATAGCGACGATCCTAAGTTCCCGCGGTCAAAGGTTGCCATCACTTGTTCTGATATTGCTAGCCATGCGACTGGTGGGAGAATTCATTCATGGGTCTATACATGGGAACGAGTTCTGGGATGATCAGTACGATTTCCAAAATCATGACTGGAAGAAGAAACCCCAGCAATTGTGATGTGAAAAGATTCCATTACTCACAGCTAGCAAGGGATGAAACAATCATCATAGCTTATTTCTTTTATATGCGCGAATTCCATAAGAAGAAAAACCAAGGATTATTCTAAAAACGAAGGATTATTCTAGAATCAAAGTGTACACCGAGAAGGCAATGGAAGACGAGGAAAAGTATGAACGTCACTGTACCTGCCCCGGGGAGGTGCACAACGGCTTGTAGCAAAAATCGTTCAACAGTTACTCAAATTCCTGCATAGGAAAAATTAGTATCTCCTCTCCCCATAACTAGTAAACACATTTTGTTGTTCATTCTCTGTGTCTCTCTCATCACTACACGAATTTCCGCATTTCATCCATGAATCTTGAAACAGATTTCATCCTCACGTCAATATCATTCTATATAATTAGTAATCTAAAATTACCCCACACGCAACTCGTGAGTATACAAGTTGGTAGGCTTCAATGTCGAACTGGCGAATCCAAAGAAAAAGTTTTCGTATTTTGTTTCCACCCCACACGCAACCCTATCTCACGGGTTGGTAGGTTATATAGATCAAAGTAATTCATCCACATTCCTCTCACCCAAAAAAACAAAAACAGTCGGTGAGATTTTAGTAAAAGGGGGCACCCCATTGATTCTGTTGCTGCATTGGAGGCTGCTGTCCGTAGGGTGGAATGCCGCCGTAGCCCTGCGGCTGCATCGGCGGTTGCTGCCCTTGCATCATGCCCATCTGCGGCTGCTGCATCCCCATTTGCGGCTGCTGCATCCCCATTTGCGGCTGCTGAATCCCCATTTGCGACTGCTGCTGCATCCCCATTTGCGGCTGCTGCTGGGGATATCCCCCCGACATCGAATACTGCGGTGGCTGCATCATCGATCCTCTCATTCCACCGTAGGATGGGGATTGCTGCTGCGGCCCCCCGCCGAACCCACCCCAGTTCCCGCCCTGATTGGTCGACATCACAAGGGCGCCTGGTCCGGGGGGGGCATTCATCACCGGCTTCTTCTCGGTGGCCTTCGTGCTCTTGATCTCGCCAAGAGTGGCGTTGGCCAGGATGTTGTTGTTGGTATCGAAGGGATTGCTCGGGGTCGCGGCGGCACCGGTGATACCAAAGGAGTCTATGCTCCCCATCAGATTCTGCAGCGCCCTATCGGCCATGGTCCCCCCCCCGCTCCCCGTCGTGGCGGATTGGTCGGTGGAAGTCCCGGCCAGGAGGCCGCCGGAGGTGCTGAGGCTACCCATCGTCAACGAGACGTTGGGCACGCCGCCGTCCGGGACGGCAAAATTCGAAGTCGATTGGACTGGAGTCTGGGTGGGAGGACCGCCGAAGTACTCGGAGGACGATGACGACGGTGCGGGAGGCTGAACGAAGGTGGTCACGGACGGGGCCGGAGGCTGAGCGTAGGCAGACGTGGAGGCGAAGAAGGGATCCGCGGGGGCTGTGGAAGGGGGGGGGGACGGCCCGGCGAAGCCCTGGAACTGCTGCTGCTGCGGCGGCGGCGGCGCCGGGGGCGCGAACGGGTTGGACGGCGCTGCCACGGATGCGGCGAATCCTCCTCCCCCTCCGTATCCTCCTCCGTAGTCGGGCTGCTGCTGCTGGGCCGCATGGGCGGGAGGGGGGGGCATGGCCCAGCCGTTGTCGGCGGCGGGGGGAGGCGCCGCCCATTGATTGCTCGACGCGGGAGGAGGGGGGGCCGACCACTGATTGTTCGTGGAGGCGGGGGGGAGGGACGCCCACTGATTGTTCGACTGGCCCGTGGGGGTCGGCACGACCGCCCATTCGTTGCCCCCGCCGATGTCCGCAGGTGCGGGGGCCGGAGCGCCGTTCCTGATAATGTTGCATCGGGNTGTAGCGGAACAGGGGGGGAAAGGGGGGGGGGGGGGGGAGGGATGAAACTCACCTTGCGGCATCCCAATCGTCCATGAAATCGATGAGTAGGTCCGCGGCCTCGGCGGAAATCTTCGGCTTCTCCGGCGTCTTCCCCTCGTTGTGCTTCTGCTCCTCGAGGGAGGCCTTGATCGCCTCGCGGAGGTATGCCTCCTCCTGTCGTCGGGACGAACGCGTCGGTGGTTTTGGAAAGGAGGGGGGGAATGGATAGAAGGGAAAATGAGCACGATGAAATAAATATATTAAATGGATGAGAAAAAAAATCATCATCATCATAAGATACGAACAATGACCACCGAATCAAAAAAAACAACGATATATTATTACGTCATGCATCATCACACTCACCTCGTCGTGATTGTGAGGCGCCTCGATCTGGGCGATGCCCGTGGACCTACGACTCCCGACCTCCGCCATCCTACCGCCACCCCCCCCGTGTTGTACGAGGGCGCGGGACGACGACGCCGCGTCCGGACTCACGGTCTTCCCGCCCATCCCCCCCGTGAGTCCGAGCCTGTACACCTTCGGGAACGTGAAGAAGCTCCTGCCGTCGACGAAGAAATCGTACTGTCGAAATCCCGGCTCGGCGGTCATGGGCGCCGTGGCGTGAGCGATGACCTTCAACACGTGATTCCCCCTCATGGTCCACGAGAAGTCGATCACCGCGCTGCGACTCGAGGAGTAATGCACCTCCTGCCCGTCGGCCAATATCAGGCGCTTACCGGACGTGACGGACCAAACGAAGGTGACGTCGTGTTCCTCCCCCCGACACGCCGTCCCGGTCTCGCCCGATGCGATGGCGTCCGGATTCGCGAAGCCGAAACGCCATCGCACCCTCCTCTTCGTGTTGGCGATGCGCTTCCCGCATGCCACGGCGGTGAAGTCTATGGCGTACAGAGGACGGTTCGCTCCTCCTCCGCCGGCATGTCCGCCTCGGGGGTGGGGGGAGTTGCCGGAACGACGGGTGGGGGTGGACGAGGTCGGCATCGTGGATGCGAGGGCGGGGGGGGCGGGTCTCCTCTTGGCCGTGCTGTGTTGAGTTGTTGTCCGTCCCTCCCCTCTTACGTGATCGGAATTCCAAGTGGAAAATCCAGTCCCTCTTTGATTGGCCTGGTCGTGGGTCGCGTTGGATCTTCAATTGCCGTTCGAGTTTTTATTTATTTTTGGAGGGGATGGGGGGGCGAGCGAACGGGAATCCCCCCGCTGACAGGGGCGGGCGGCTGGATGATGATGATGGACGTGATGGCCGCTCCTCCCTTCCTACTGCTACTGATAATAGCGGCGACCGCGGAGCCACGTCGGTGCGATGCATTCGCCCAGATGGCGAGATCGCATCCACATTCCTCGTCGTCGACCTCGTCGTCGTCATCATCGTATCGTCGCATGGTCAGTACTCGAATCAGTCGCGGCATGGAGGAGGGCGGTATGCGACGGGAATACGGCGCGGTCGATAATGTTAATCATTCCGAATGCTGCTACGAAGCATCTCGCGCATCATCATCATTAGCATCGATGCCATCCTCCTCCCGTCGTCGTGCGATCGTCGCCGCCGCGCATCTGCTTACGACCGTCGCCGCCGTCGCGTCTTCGTCGTCATCGTCCGCGGCGGCGGAATCCTCCGCATCATCGTCGACTTCGCCGACGTCGTATTACGTCAAGGGACGCGTCACGTTGAAATCTCCCGATCTACTCGAGAACGTCATCGCGTCGTCGATGTCGTCGTTATCGTCCTCGTCCGGGGAGGGGGAGGGGGAGGGGGGGGACGTCGTCATCCCGTCGTACGCGCTTTACGTCACGGCACGACCGAGCGTGCCGGACAACGTCCCGGGCGCGATATTGGACGGGAGCAACGGCAGACCGCCGCCGGTGTTATCGGCTCGATATGCCGATCCGATTTTTCCATTCGACTTCGCGTTGAAGCGCGCGGACCTGACGTACGAGGGTGCGTCGTCGTCGTCGTCGACGTCCATCGCGGCGGACGGCGGCGGCATTGATCGGGAACGCGACGACGTCGTATTGTGGTGGTCGGGAGATGACCTGATCGTGAGCGCGAGGCTCGATACGGACGGGAATGCGTCGACCAGGGATGCGACGGACCTCGTCGGCAGGGGCATCTACCGCCCGCCTTCCCCCACGTCGTCGTCGTCGTCGCCGCCGTCGTCGAGATCTACGCCCTCGAGTGGTGACGCCCACGATGCCCCCGTCGTACATATCGAGCTACGCGGACGGGGGATGTTCGGTAAGTCCGTCACCGCCAGGAAATGAGACCCCGCGAGTGAGGTGGCGATTATTTCTCCGTATTTCGTCCTATGGCGCAGATATTCGAATGGCGGGTACGCGGACGAAATAGTGTAACAGCGTAGTAATTGATGTCATTCTTACGTTTAGCATCGCGACGAGGCAGTAATTCAGCCGTGAGTAATTTCACTTGGTCGAGAATTGTCCATTTGCCAATAAGTATATTTTCATCCCTGATTTCATACAGAAGGCGAATCCACGCATGCATCCATGGAGGGCGCTTTCTTACACTAGGCGCAGAGATTCTCGACGCAGTTGTTTCGGAACGCAGGGCTGACGCACTCGTCATCAAGGAAGACGTCGCAAAACGCCTGTCGCAAGCCGGGGGCAGTGCCCATCTCGGATCCGTCAACGGAAACCTTCACCCCCTCCTCCGAACAGTCGAAACGTAGGACCGTTCCGGGTGTTGCAGCGCCCTTCGATGCAACGCCATTCAGTATCAACTGTTTCAGTTTGTCCACCGCCGCCATATTCGAGGTTCTAGGGATGACGCCTTCGGCAATCGCCGCTGCCATCTTCTCGGCACCGACTTTGAAGTTCATCTTCAACACGAAGGACGTTTGTGCGGTGGTTTTCACAGCATCTCGGAGAGCGGACAGAGTGTCGGCTCTGTTGGATTTGGGTGTGGACGATAGGAAAGCCTTGGCTTCCTCGTCGGAATACATGCCTACCGAATACACCTCGCGTTAATTGACAGCAAAGGGAGCGGCGAGAACGAACCAGGTACGTCACTGACAGGAGAGTTCGATGAATTCCGACGGACGAAAAAGCGTACCTTGATCGGTCCCTTTTTTCTCACCCCAACCCCGAACAGGTTTAGATTACCAAGTCTATCGTCGAAATTGATTTTGGTCGCCGGGTCTAACGTTCCCTATCAAATAAAATGAATCAGTAACGAAAGGAGTGATGAGCAATATATCTTTATGGTTCGACGTGAGCCATTCAAAACTCCCACGCACCGCAGTAGCACCAACAAATAGAGCGGTGGTAATGGCCAACGCGATAATAGCATTGGCAGCAGTTCCTCTTTGTGACGATCTCATGGTGTGTCAAAAGTAATAGTGGCGCCTTCCACTCTTTTGTTGTTGTCATGGACTACGTACTTCATGACTTGATCTAAGTAGGTATCGTAGAACGTTACATTTGTCTCCTTCTGAAATGAGAGATATTATGTGTCACCAAATAGAACGTAATACGTGTCTATATATTTAAAAAAAAGCAAATATAGCAGAACTGAAAAATTGACAGTGTGGCCGAGTGGTTAAGGCGATGGATTGCTAATCCATTGCTCTTTGAGCGCGTAGGTTCGAATCCTATCACTGTCGACTTTTTTTCCAAATTTTTACTCAGAGATGAATGGAATTCCATTGTTGTATTATTTTTTGAGGGTAGAGTGAGTCTCACTGCGAGACCTTGCGAGACAAGTAAGGCCTTTCCTTTTACTGTGGGGATGTAGGTGTAGGTGGAGCCACTACAGACAGCTACCTACACCGACAGAGCAAATTTACCACCCTTACAGGGGCAAAAACTTGTAGGGGAAACAGCTCTGCCAGCATAAAGAAGACTGTCGGTAAAGAAAAAAGCTCTGCCGACAAAAAGGAGTCATGTTGGTAGCGGTGCAGTCTTGCTTTTGGGTCTGCTGTCATGATGTGCCCTTTTTAATATCGAATTTCCTACAAAGAAATTCCTGTGTTAGTTGGGAACTGGTTTGACTAACTTCAACTCTCCCACTCTCTCTCCAAATTAGACTTTTCTCATGCCTCCTACTCCGACTAATCAAGGCAGGGTTAAAGTTAAGGTTAAACCTTCCTCATCAACAGTCAGAGACCTCACAGCTTCTTAGTGCAGGAACCCCTACAAAGGGATGTACCCGATCAAGGCAAAGGCCCTACCGCTACCTCCTACCGTAAGGTGTAAAAAAAGCCAAATTGCTCTGTCGGTGTAGGTAGCGGCTCTACCTAAACCTACATCCCCACCATGAGGAAAGGCCTCAGTGACTTTTCTCCCAATGTCATCTTGCAGGCCTTATCTCATGAAATGTTAGAATAGACTGTGTACGCATCTTCTTATGTACGGGATTTAGGCAAAATCTTTTGTTCGAACAAAGTTATGGTTAGTGGGGTACAATAGGGTTAAAATAAAAGCCTGGCCATCGCATGCCTTTTTGCCAAAAAAGGGGTCGACTATATGTACAACCAGTGAAATTGTATGATAGACGGTATCTATTTCGACCTATTCCTACGTAAAAAACTTATTTTTTTTGTTTTTTTTTCTTCTCGAAATCTTGTTACATACCAATTTGTGTTGATACTATTCTTTCTCTCACCAATTTTTGTTGTGGTGTCGTATCCATTTCCGGTGTGACAGTATGTCTATGTCGCATCTTACTTAATGAGCTAAAAATCCCCCACCATGCCCCCCCCCCAGCAGGCAATACAAGGGAGTTACATTCCTGAGCGCGCGGGGAGGGACCCTTGCGCATTCTGAAAACCAAAAATTTAATAATTCACAAACCGGAGTGTACTGTAGCATTTCTCATTTAAAAAAATAATAAATTTGGCTTGAGTAATTAGTTACTATACATCAACTTCTGGCGGGAACATTTTGGCAGAAGTTTGTCATAGGCCATTCTATCTAGTAGGATAGTTAGCGAATATAATCGCTGAAAG
>JALLBA010000910.1:0-12923 GCA_036939675.1 Cyclostephanos invisitatus
TACGAAGAAAAAAAAAAACCTATCGCTAAGTGAGGCATTTTGGATTTCCTCCCTAATAATAATAATAACATGGAATATTATGACAACGACCACCATCAGCATCAATATCACGATCAGTCGATAGACGCAGACTCGCGGCCTGCACTGCGTTAAATATATCATTAATAATCTAGAGTCCATGCAACTTTCCGATTCCGTCTCGGCCATCGCCCTCGAGGAAGGGCCAGACTACTTCGTGTATTATGGGCGGGAGGGTGAAATGATTCCCATGGATGTGACACACGTCAGAATCCATTCGTCCGTCAGGGCGATTAAGTACAAGGCATTCTACGAAAGCTGGCAATTGGTGATCGTGATTCTCAACGATGAGCTGGAGGAGATTGGGATGGCAGCATTTAGATCTTGCACATCGCTACGAAGCATCGTCATACCCAACGCCGTCAAGACGATTAAGAATGAGGCATTCTGTTGTTGCTATGAGTTGACGACTGTGACTCTCGGCGAGGGGCTGGAGGAGATTGGGGAGTACGCATTTCACGATTGCAGACTTCTACGGCGCATCATGGTGCCCGACGCCGTCAAGACGATTAAGAAGGGGTCATTCTATTGTTGCTCGGGGTTGACCCATGTTACGCTTGGCGGAGGGCTGGAGGAGATTGGAGAGATGGCATTCAGCGACTGCGAAGCGCTAGAAGAGATCGTCATACCCAACGCTGTCAAGACGATTCAGAAGGAGGCATTCGTAGGTTGCCACAGATTAATGTCTGTTATACTAGGCAACGGGCTGGAAGACATTGGGCAGATGGCATTTGTAGAAAGCACATCGCTACGAAGCATTGTCATACCCAACGCCGTCAAGACTATTAAGTATGGGACATTCTATTATTGTTTCAGGTTGATGTCTGTGACTCTCGGCGAGGGGCTGGAGGAAATTTGTAAAGAGGCATTTGAAGAATGCACATCGCTTGTACGCATTGTCATCCCATCCACCGTCAAGATGATTCATGACACTGTATTCAAAGACTGCTACGGGCTAACGCGTGTAAAGTTCTGCAATGAAATCGAAAATTTCGTGTCCTGCAAGGCGATGCGGGATTGGTGGAATCAGGGAATTCATGAACGATGCCTCAGCACGTATTGCTTCTTGGTCCGATGCAGCATTCCGGAGCGCTTTTCGGGTCTTGCGCTGGTAACCAGCTGGCAAGCCAACATTCACGAAATGCTGAGAAGCATTCCTACTGTCTCCGCCACTGACGACGGCGATGATGATGACGACGACGACGATGATGATGGCGATGATGACGACAACGGCGACGAGTGTATGAATGCGTATTTTGATACCATCGATGCCAAGCTTACTGAGTATGAAAATTTGTTGGATGAAGCTCACACGTTTTTGCCGGAACAGTTTGGCTTAGACCATGGAATTGTTCTGGAAATTCTGTCCTTCCTGTAACTTCTGCTGATCGGTCAAATATGAGATGTATGCAGAAGAAGGTTAATTAAACGACAGAAATTACAACGATATTGCACACCAATGAAGTCAAAGAGACATCAATGAATGATATTTCTAAACAAGAATCATTCATGTGTATGCAATTCATTTTTTTCTAATATATCTCAATACAATAACATCGCGTAAGGTAGAGATCATACGACACGTTGTATTTCTCATTGTTTACACTCTTAGGCGATTCGCCCATTACATTGGGTTGGGGGAATCATAGTTCAATAGAAAGAAAGTGGCGTCAATCATAATTACTCAGACACAGGTGGCGGGCCGCCAGAGAAAACAAACCACGGCAAGAGATAATCGGGCACATTATCTTTTATCCATCCCGGTAATGAAGTCCCCCTCTGTTTCTCGATCTGCGGGAACACGATGCCCGGTAGTATGAACCTCAAATTACGTATGCTCGCCGGCGTCCTCCCATCAACGTCGGTGAAGCCCAATTCCCTCGCGAGCTCCGCGACTACTACAACCCCCCCCGATCTCTTCCTCATCAGCTCGGTATTCGCAAGCAGAGATGCCACGGCCCTTCCCGTGAATCGAGGCGATTCGCCCAGGCCTAAATCCAACCCACCCGATGCGGCATTCCACTCCCCCCGTCTTTCCATTTCGACATTTCCCTCCGTTTTGACGATACCGGGATAAAGAGATACGGTATCGACGTTGTGCTTGGCGAGCTGCACCGCCATGTCGGATGCGAGTCTATCCGCACCGGCCTTCCCGACGCCGTACGCAACGTTGAAGGTGTAACTCTTACCGCCGAAACTCGATACTATGACGATGAGCGGTCGCGTGTTTTGACGTTTTGCGGTCTCTATCATGAGGGGAACGGTCTCGCAGCACGTCACGTACGATCCCCTCAATCCCACCCCGTGGCATGCATCCCACATGGTGGCGCCCTGTTTCCAGAAATCGTCACGAAATGCCGCCCCGGCGAGGTTCGGCGGCGTGGTAAACGCGCTGCATACCACGACGTCCAGTCGACCGCATTCCTCCCTGACCTTTGCCGAGAGTGCTGCCAGTTCGGCGTCGTTCGAAACGTCCATCGGCACGGGAATCGCCCTTCCCTTGCCCCTCGCCCCCCCCCCCTCGGCCATCGCGTGGGCATTAATCTCCTCGGCGGTCCCCTCCACGGTACAGTCGACGTTCTCCTCACCCAACGCCCGCTCGTCGGAGACGAAACCCGTGGTTCGGGAGCTGCGCGACGCGACGTACACGGTCATGCCCGCCCTGCCCAATTCGAGCGCGATGCCCTTACCGATCCCGCGCGAGGCGCCGGTCACGATGGCGACCCTCGATTCGAGATTCGGCACGGCGTACACGTCCGCCGATGAGATGGGGGACGTCGGGATCGTGATCAGTGCGTTGGCGGGGAATGATGCATGGAGGGCAATCAACGGGGTGGCGATGAAGATGAAAAGGGGGTGGACCGTGCGGGATGTCGCCATCGTTCTGTGGGGGGAACGTTTGGGGGGGAAAAGGAACAAGGGATAGAATAAATGGCGGGAGCGAATAGATACCGAAAGGGGCAAAAAAACCCACCACATCATAATACGAAACAACAAAAGGAGGTGCTTCGCCTCCGTCCGTCACCTCGCCTCGCCTCGCCTCTCCGCCTCTTGTGGTTATTTTCTCCATCGGTCGCTCTCGGGCTGCATACTTCTACCCGTGCGATGATCTCGATCGCACTATCCGCCCAACGGCGCATTCTCGGCCGGACTGCGATGGCGTCGCCGTCATTGGCGATCAGGTGCATTTCGACTCCTCCGCAAAAGCTGGTTGTCCCCGTCGAGTTGATCAGCGACACGTTATGACCCAACGGGTGAGAGTGGCGGTGCGCCCTGACACCCCCCTCGTTTATCTATGTATATTAAATACATGATTCGTCGTCTTGATCCCAATATTGTCAATTTTTTTGTCGTCCACCTAAAAGTTATATCGGCAAGAAGCATCTGGAGACGGCGATGCGCGAGGTTCTATCGAATCCATTGAATACCGGGACCGATTCTCCATCTTTGGCATTTGCGGTGATTCGCGTGCCATTCTTCCTCGAGCCGGAATACGACGAGTCGAAGCCTTATATCGAGAGCAATAGAGATCGGCTGGTGAAGAAATGGGGGGGGAATGAGGGGTGGGAGAGACAGAAACATCATCACGAGTGCGTATCGACTTATTTCAGTTGTTCTCATTTCCATATTATTCCATCTGTCGTGTCGAAATAACGTCGATCTCTCATTTTCTCTATCCGTTAGTTTGAAGGGTCGAGGAATAGCCGCGGGAATACCTAACTTCAATTTGGATAGGCTGGCGAGCAATTCGATGGCATCGCACAGGCTCATACAACATATCGGAAAGCGATATGGCCTGAACGTCAGCGAGACGCTCTACGATCGGCTGAACGTGCGAGTATCTAACCCACTTTTCCTTTTTTTTTGCGCGACTTCATTCCTTCGATTGCATACTTTTACTGACGCGATTCGATTTATCAGGTACTACTTCGTTCAGGGCCATGCGCTAAACGACAAACCGCGCCTGGCGCGAGTGGCGGCCGAGACGGTCAAAGAGGCACTCGCGAAACAAGAATCAACCGACCACCGAGCGCCGAATGAGGAAGAAATCCTATCATTCCTCCACGGAAACGATGGTCGAATCGAGATCGAGAACGCGCTTCGCGCCCTGAGGAAATTGGGCGTACATGGAATACCGAAATTCATCATCGAGGGATCCACCGTAATCGATGGCGCGGCGGGTCCCGAAACGTTTGTGAGAGCATTCAGGGAGGTGGAAAGGAGGGGAAAGATTTCGGGTGGGCCTATCTTTGGGGACATCCTCGGCGTCGATCGAGAAATGTGGATGAGAGGAAGTCACACGAAAGAATCATTTTTGTCCGATGGGGAACAACATTCAATTGCTTAGAGAGAGAAACAGGCTATGTATTTTGCGGGTTGGTCCGCGGCAGAAGTCTGCTGTGGTTAAATCTGAATGACGGATTTGTCGGATGCCGCCAAACGACGGTATGAGAACACTTCCCGATGGAGATGAAACACAATAGAGATACTGGAGCTTTTGTGTGAGAGCAGATGATAACTCAAAAGGTGTAAAAAGGATACCAGCCGGATTGAATCTGGGTTTCATACTTTCGATGTCACCAGACCCATGGGTACAACCCCATGTCAGGGAATCGAACCCCACTAACGTTAACCAAATTGTTTGAGTAAGCCACTGGCATATGCGAAGTGAGAAAAATAAATCTCTAAACCTACGTCTTGTTGTTTGATTGCTTGGTGGTCTTGAGGGACGATCTTGGACGTGGCTCGCGACTGAAGGCGGAAAATAGCGGGCGGGGCGGGCTGGCCCCCCATTTTTCCACTACACTCCCGCCAGTCGTAAAATAATACTTAAGGATGTCACAACGACAATTGTCGCAGGAGAAACAAAATAATCGTCGTCCTAAGACGCAGACAGAGATTTCGATCGGTGAGCGACGATCATGATGGCGTCCCCGTCGATCTCCTCGTCCTACTACGCTCTTCGCGCGATATCATCGATGGCGAGATGTTGCCTCCTACTACTACTACCATGGAGACCATCGACCGTGATGCGAATGGCATATGCGAATCCCAAATCGCGACCGTACGTCGCGTACCGCACGAGTCCGTTCGATCAGGTGGTGGGGGATAAGTCGCCCACGCGCATCATGATGGATGGAATCGAGGTATCGGGCGGCGCATCGATATCGGGGGTTAAGAGGATCATCGTGAAGAATGACGTCAATCGTCGCACACGCGCGAGCGACGTCGGGGGGGTGGAGGAGGAGGCGGGAGGTGGGAGGTACATCGACGGGGGGGATCCCCGTTGTCCGCTGAGCTTCCGACTAGGATCGTGCCACGGCTCGCACTTCGCTCCGCCCCCGCCCCCCCCGCCTTCCTCTCGCGATGACGATCCGCATTTCTCGGTCGACGGCGGCACTGGCGGGGGAGGCGGCAGTTCCAGGGGGTCGGCCCACGCCCCCCCGGTGATATACCCCCTCCATCCGGATTACGACGCTGGATCCGGACGGCAGATACTCCTGACATCCGACTGGGAGATGCTCGAGATGTGGACACCCGGCAGCGCCGTTGGGGCCAGGGATTATCGATCGGGCGGCGGCAACGGCGTCGGTGGCGGGGGGGGGGGCGTGGAGGGTTATTCCGCGGAACGGCTCAAGGAGGACGAGCAATTCCCCCTATTATTCGAGGGATCCTCGTTCTACCACACGTCCCCGATAGTTCACGACGTGAGCGGTGATGGCATCGCCGATGCGATATTGGGGGACTACGATGGCAATCTTCACATCGTCGGATTGGACTTCGAGCCATCCCGGAGCGTTGGCGGCAGGAGGACGAGGGCCTACCGTCGCATCGTCATACCTAGGCTGTACGTTCGCAAGTCGTGGTACGAGGTGGCGATCAATCGCACGAGGGAGGACTCGGACATGATTTCGATGACAACGAACGCGTCATCTCCCGACAAATGGGAGGAATTCGAGCCGTATCACGCCTACTTTGCCACGGCGGGGGACGAAGGGTGGAGGGGCGAGGGGGACGGCGTCGCGCTACGGGGTATTTCGGGCAACGTCCTGAACATGGACGTCGATTCCGCGAGGGGATTGGCCGATAGGAGGAAGGAGAAGTCGAGTGCCGGTCGTCGTAGTGGTAGTAGTAGTAGCGGCGGGGGAGGAGGCGCGGAGGAGGTTGATTTCGTCGACGAGGGGGTTGAGGTGGCGCGCCGGCGGTTACAGGAAATGGACCCGAATGCCGAACGAGACAAGCACGAGGTCGGCGGGGGCGGTGTGGTTGACAAACAAGACGAAGGGGGGGAGGGAGTCGGCGACGGTGTCGATCCGGGTCAGAACGAACGAGAGGCGGTCGGTGTCGATTTGGGTGCGAATAAGGACGAGCGCGGGAATGATGCCGATGGCGAGGTGAATGACATTCGAGAGGAAGGAAGGGTAGGACGAATCGATGACGCTCGCGATGCGATCGATGGAGGGATCGAAAATATCGGCCTGGGGGCGGATGAAGAAGAGACGCCTAAACTAAGCTTGGATGATTACATGTCGTCCGAGGAGGGATTATTCGATGACGCGATCGGTGCACCTCCCGATGGTTCTGAATCCGCTGGAGAATTCTCGGAAATCTCGGGAGACGATGCCTATTTAGAACATGAAGAAAGGGGGGTGGAAAATTATGATTCCGAAGTGATGCACACCGCAGATGATTATTACGGCAGAGACGGAACGGACGATTACTACTATAGACGATACGGAGAGAGACCAGAGCCACCCGAAGGATGGGATTCCCATAAACAGTGGCAAACTGCAAGGGATAAGTACTACCACGACTCCAACTACATACGAGTGCCGCCTCATTTGCTTTCGACTTGTTCGTTGGTCGAAATGCAACGTCCAACATACACTGCTTCGACCAGACCAGAGGATAAGGTCGATGAGATAGTACTGTGTGCTGTGTCCTATTACTTCGATGAAGACGAATGTAAGGATCCTTCACAAGGTCAGGGAAGGAGTTTCGGAAAGCATGCAAATGCCGATGGAGGCGACGAGACGGAGGAGCTTAGAGGGCGTTATTTAGCCAGCGCAGTATTGGCATACAACTTGAGGTTAGTCCATTTGATCGTGTAGGGTCGATTTTTTGCATTCGATAGCTTCGGAGATTTCTGATCACACGCTTACTTGTGTCGAAAACAGGTGGAATTATTGGTCAACTCAAGAGGTGCTCGACTTGTCGACGGATTGGTCGGCGCCTCTAGGAGATATTGTCGAAGGTGGGACGGCACCCATTCACTCCGATGCGCACAATGGAAGTAAGTGATTTATCTTTTGTCGAATGAGTACTCCTTTACATCGCATTTTCTAAATGATTTTATTTTGCAGTGGGCGCATGGGCGTTGGCCACTCCTATTCTCGTCAAGTTGGATGGTTCCGACAGGAATCACATCGTGGTGGGAACGAGCATGGGCTTAGTGTACGCTCTAGATACTCATTACGGCTCGAAGAGTGGATTTCCCGTCCAAATGCGGCACCCGGTCGAGCAGAAGGTTGTCGTCGAGGACGTCGTTGGCAATACAAACCTCGAAGTTTTCGTCGTTGACGCGGGGGGGGATTTGGCATCCTTGAATTCGGACGGAGCCGTCCTATGGGCGCGCAGCCTTCTGAGGGACGATGAGACATCGTCAACGGAAGAGGTAGTTCATGTCGTCCGAGGAACTTCTCCAATGTCGCTTGGGGATGTGGATGGGACGGGCAGACTTGCATTAGTTCTCCTCGCGAGAGTCGCGACGACGGATCGTCAACATGCCCATCGGCCAGACAAGCATGATGCGGTCGAGTATCGGCTATACGCCATCGATTGCATCACCGGGGACGACCTACCTCGGTTCCCGATTGCACTCGGCGAAGGGTCGCACATGTCGCGTACATCCCCCATAGCCCAACCGTTGCTCGTCGACCTACATGAGAACCAGCAACACTGGATGGATTCGATACATGGACTGTCCGACGAGAGCATCGACAGGATTCGCGCGATCAACGTCGAGGCATCCAGACGCGACTCGCCCCTGCCGAGACCCCACGGTGGTTCCGGTCGAGGCTTGCACGTCGTGCAGCCCGTGGGTTCCACGCTCCACATCATCGAGGGTTCGACATCGTGCGAACAAACGATCGACATCGGCGACTCGATCCCGTCCATGGTCCAGGCGGACGACGTTCACGGCACTGGCGGTCTCGACCTCGTCGTGACTACCTCCCAGGGTGAAATCCTCACACTCGAATCCGACGTGGTCCCCTATCATCCCCTGAACGTCTGGTCGGCGGGTGTGGCGCGTTCGCCGGGGAGTCACAATGCCCAGGCTCACGGATTTTCAAGCACGCAGGGTATTTTCGTCCATCCAATATCGAGACAATTCCGCGACATTTTGGGAATATACGTCCCCATCACGTTCGAGATCTTCGATCGAAGGCCGAACATAAAGGACGAGGAGAATAGGCGCGTCTACCAGGTCGAGGTACGAGCCGGAATGTCGGCGAAGCGGACCGTTCACACGCGAACCTACGATGCGACCGGCGTCTACACCGAGCGCGTACAGATACCATACGGACCCGGCTATTACGCGTTCTCGGTACGAATGATAACGACGCACGGGATCGTGTACGAGGATACGTTCCACGTCGGATGGAACGTCAATTATATGGGTGGGCTGTGGCTCATAGTTTGTTTGCCCTTATTACTCGCCTCCATACCGATATTGATGTTCAAGGTGAGGTGCAACTGCCCTGTTCGGCTCGGGCACGCTTTATAGTTTGTCTTATGCATTTTGTATCAATCGCTAATATGTTGTTGTTGTGTGCATTTCTTTACATCAGAGAAAACCGAATTGGGAAGAGGATGAGGACTTTGGAAGTGGCAACAGGGGTTTGGGAATACTCGGATCGACCGTTCAATAATAAAATTAGATATCATCCCATATCCTCGACGTCATCTCTCTCTCTCTCTCTAGAACGTGTCTCTCCCACTTTCTTTTTTCTCATGTCCTATCGCGCACGTAGTTGACGACCTTCCTGACATCGCCGCTCAGATGAACCGTCGACCACAGGGCGACACCAACCAAACGCGACATCTCTTTCAATTCGACCAAATACGCGCCCCATCGTCCATCGTTACATTCCCGTACCCTCTCGGGCGTGAACGGCCTGGTCGTCACGCCATTCTCGTAATTTTGCGGCACGAAGTTGGATGCCCTATCGTCGAACAATATCGCGCGTTTCATATTCTCCGTGCATATCGTCAGGTCCTTCCCCTCCCTAACGATTTCGGGATAGTCGTCCCGATGTATCACGCGTCGGAAGAGACTATTATCGGAATCGATCACGCGGAGCACGTTGTCGGTATAGGATCCTTGGGCGGCGGTGTAAACGTGGACGATGCCCAATATGCCACATAGCCGCAGGGCCATCATCGCCCCGGGACGAACGTACGTCCTCGTGTTCGGCGTCATGTTCACTTTGTCGTATGGAAAGTCGTCGTCAATGTGATCGAAGTGACGCAATTTCGTTGGGGATAGTAGCAACAATGACGACAAGTTCGAGGGCGATACGGGGCACTTCGAGGTATTGGTCTTCCGTAGTTTCGTGTCGTCGTCGAAATCTGGAATGGGACTTATGGAGCAGATTATCGTATGATCCAGGTCCTATTTTGTTATCGTCGTTGGGTGGGTGAAGAGGGGATGGACGACGAGGATAAGTTTTGGGTTTTATGGGTGTCGTCGGCATTATTTACCCTCTCTCGACTCACCCAAAAGAAATGGACGGGATCGCTACGGCTCCTGTGGCCGGTGAGGACGGTGAGGCCGGACGCGCCCAATACGCCGAATCTCCTTGCGATAATTTGGACCTGCGATACCATTTTTTGTTCTGCCGCGGATTGCTGAGAGGAGAGGAGAAAGAAATAATTGATAATTGTGGGTTTTGTTGTGATACCCAGTATTTTTTCGGGCGGGGCGGGCTTGAAAAGAGTGGCCCCCGCGCGGAAAAATGGCGCGACTCGCGTCGTCCCGCCATATTTCCTCCTCCATCCTTCATCCTCTTCCCAACGGCCCGGTGCAAGCAAGGCCTCCGTCCGACCCGTCCGAGACCCCGACGCCGACCTTCCCCCCTGCCTCCTCCCATCGGGCCATCATATCGAACCGTATTCATATAAAATACATGGATAGCAGAGTCGTTACGGCGGGGGGCGGAGGCGACGAGGACCGCCACCATCGTCATCGAGCAGACGACGATGACGACGACGATGACGATGGCGACGGCGCGTCGTCGTCTGATGACGATGGATCGGCGGTCGCGGAGTCGTCGTCGTCGTCGTCGTCGTCGTCGTCATCGGCAATAACTACGAGTGACACGAAGAAGTCGTCGTCATCATCTTTCCATTATCCACCGGCCTTCCTGCTGCGCATACCCAAGGCCGACCTGCACGCCCACCTCGACGGATCGATACGCACATCGACGTTGATAGACCTCGCCGTTACGCAGGACGTGACAACACTCCCATCTCTCGACGAGCGTGTCCTCGAGGACCTCATCTTCCCGAAAACGTACGCGAATCTCGACGAGTACCTCGGCGGATTCGTACACGTATTGTCCGTATTGCGGAACGGATGCGCGTTGGAACGGGTCGCGTACGAGGTGGCCAGCGATTCGTACGATGCCGGCGTTAGGTATCTCGAATTGCGTTTCGCGCCGCAATTGCACGCGGTGCCCGGCACGCTGTCGGTGGAGGATGCGATGGTATGCGTGCTGCGGGGATTGGAACGCGCGAGGATCGATGCCGACGAATTGGACCGATTGTCGATGATGCATGCCTCGTCGATCGTCGTCGACGACACGGACGCACCGTCGCAGTTGCTAGATCGACTCCGTCGCGATCATCATCCGTACCATCCCGACGCACCGCCCCATCACTACGGCGTGATAGCGTGCGCGATGCGACACTTCGAGCCGTATTTCGGTCCGTGGTACGAGGCGTTCTGGGATGTACACTCCGGGGAGGATCCGCACCGGGTGTACGGATTGGCGAGCGTGGCGCTCGTCACGGCGATGAACAAATTGAGGAGGAATACGGAAGGAGGCGATGATGGGACTATGACGAATAACATCGTCGCCATCGACATCGCGGGATCCGAGTCGGGATATCCCGCGAGCGATCATCGGGAGGCGTATGAATTGGCACACCGGTCCTTCCTGAATAAGACCGTACACGCCGGAGAGGCGTATGGTCCCGAGAGTATCTTCGAGGCAATCACAGACCTCCACGCCGAAAGGATAGGGCATGGATGTAACCTCTTTCGATGGGATCTCATTGGCACCGGCGAGGGTAGGGGGGGTAGGAAGGTTGGCGGGAGGAGGGGGGATAGAAGAGGAGGAGGAGGGAGGAAGAAGATGAGTGGGGAAGATGATGACAACTACATGAGCGATGACCAAAAACGAGCCTACGTCGAGAATTTGACGAGGCACTTGGGCGTGAGTGTCGGCTCTTGTGTGAAATATCCACCCTTGTTCGTTTTTCATCGTCGCGGTATGTGTTCATCCCTCGACGAGTGCAGTACTCATACGACGTCTGCCACCCGCCACCATCAAACAGGCCATGAGAACGTGCATCGAGGTATGCCTAAGCTCGAATCTACAAACGATGCCCCACCTGAACGGCGATCTGACTCGACATCCGGCACGACGTATGATCGAGGAGGGATTGGCGGTGACGTTCTGCACCGACAATGCGCTCGTATCGCACACGGATATGGTCCGGGAATTGAGCCTGGCGGCCGAGGCATTCGAGCTCAGTCCGGGTCAATTGAGGAATGCGGTGTACAACGGATTCAAGCGTTCGTTCATGGCGATGCGATACACTGCAAAACGAGATTACAATCATAGGATCATCTCGTACTACAAAAGGGTCGAGAGGGAATTCGGATTCGGCGGGAAATACGAAGCGGATCGTGCCTGAACGATGTAACTATGCTATGATCCAGTTGTCTGTCTCTTGGATACTCGTATCGTCAATCAAATTATTGGCAAGGTTTTTGTCACATCAGTGAGGCATGGCATTACGGAAAAAGTCGCCGCTCCGATGCACTTCCGCCACGTCTCGAACTTTGAACGATCCATCATGATCTAACGAATACGAGAACCCGCCACCGCCTTCGCCAGATATGTCTCAGGCGACACGATCCCCACTTTTGGGGTCGGCGGTCGCATTTGTTCCGAATGCTCCATTAACGTCATTGCAACATCCGCCACCCTTAATTTTCTCCAACAATTTCCACGCCTTGTATTTCCACAGGGCAAGATGTCCACCGTCATTGAATATCTTTTCCTCTGTTGCCTCTTCCCTTTGCTCGTCGATGAATGTCATGATTTGTGCTCGCCTTTTCGTAGTTTGTTATATTGAAAGACAAGGGGGGCAGAAGTCAGAAAAAGATGGATCGCATATATTCTGACCAACGTCACTCCAATAGAAAAGCCCCACCGTGTAACCCACTTACTGTTTTTTTGCGAAATGGAAAATTACGTCTGTGTGACTCGGCTGCACCATCGTGGGTAAAGATACTCAAGCGTGCTCCGCACCCGCCCGATTCGAAAGAGTGCAATATAACGGGTAGTGTACCTCAGGGGGTTGGAAGGTGCTACCTAGATGAGACCCTTAATGCCAACGAACGCGGTGTTGAGACGACAACTTTGATACACTCCATCCCATTTATCTCTTATCTTTCCCAGCCTCGCCGACGAGACGGGATTTTCGGATTTTCGAGGGTTTTCCTTTTGGGGAGGAAAAACTCGTTGCGCCTTTGATTGCAACTACCTAAT
>JALLBA010000911.1:0-12920 GCA_036939675.1 Cyclostephanos invisitatus
TGTGTCGTGTCGGCGACATGGCGCCGACATGTCGGCATGTCGGTCGTTTTGGGGGAAAAAAATCCCCGACACGACGCCGACATTACCAGCCAAGTGCAACAACAGTATAATTACTTTAGTCATTTCTGCTGTTTGATTTGTAGAAGGTAAGGTCATCGTCTTGTGTGTGTCGACACCGTTATTTTACTCTCTGGAATATTTCCATTATTTGCTGTGAACCCTTGTTGTTCATTCACATGATTTGAGATAGTCCATGATATCTCGTAGTATTATTAGCGGATGGTACCATCATGTATGATACATACTCTACAATAACAATGTGATCAATGGTATTATGCTGTGCATTGTACCAGGGTCAAGTAGTGTTTAGTGTTGACTGTTCTCCTATATTTACCAGTGAGCTGTCAAAGGGATGGGTTGTAGGCCCGTGTCCTTGACATTTGCAGTAGGTCTTCTAGTGAGGCAGTGAGTATTGGTACTCTTGTTGATGAGCAGGTACTGTCACCTCTGTGGTAGGTTGATGTACATTTTGAGCTATGCTACTGACCGGCCAGGTCTTCAGTAGGGCATCCCGTAGGTGCACTAGCTTGCTTTGTTAGTGGGTACTTCTACATGGTTGACTTACGCTCATGCAATGCTCTGTCAAGATGACGTCACTTCTGGAGAGTTTTTGGCTCTCCAATGTGTTATACCCATACCAATTATTGGTATATCAACTCATGTAATCTTGTTATTTACAATCACCATCCTTTGGTATCTGAATGTGTCGTCAAGAGGCATGAAAGCCATGCTTGGTATTGGCTCTGGACTATCAAGGCTTTGGTAAAAGCTGTGTGATGTCAAATGATGGTGTTTCTTGGACTTTAAAGGGGCATGGCAGCGCCTTCAGTCATAGCCAGACCATTAGATATTCAAAAATACCTTTAGATTGAGCAAAAAAAGGACCATTTGGGGGTGAAAGTTGCTCTTTGTGGATACGATTCCTTCTTTGGGCTATTTATTGATATTTAGCCATCATCGAGGGACTAAAAAAAAACCATTGTATGAAAAAATTGCTGTCCTTTATGTTATGATGTGTACCAGTGTATTGTAGCTTAAGAGTATTTTACTGCATATTATGCTTGGGGGACCAGGAATAATCAGCCAAACCTATTTGAGGCTTGCTGAGGTCCAATACCAGCAGTCACTTTGGCAAGCGAGATTTTTTAGAAAGTGTTGCATACGCCCCCATGCATTTACCTTGCATGTAGTGCATGGCTATAGCAACCTCTCCTGGTGTGTGTAGCCAAGCATTTAGCAGTGGGAGGTATTAAAATTCATCCTCACTGCAAATCACCCATATTGAATTCAGGGTATGTTCATCCTTACTACAATGTGACTCCTATGAAAATCTATCCCTGAGTCTTATGTTGCTAGTTTCTAGTGCATCAGGATCACTGCCACGAAGATGGTTTGAATCTCCTCGTTCTTGTCCATGAACAGAACGATACACGGAGGCAAATGGGAAAAAGAAGAAGCTCAGTTTCATTGCACTTTCGGAATGTTTTGGCAGATGCTTGAAGAAATTTTATGAGCCTGAATGTGCAATGATATTCGATGAATTCGATTTTTATGAGGTCTTTGAATCACCTGCTGTTATGCACACATTGAGTGTAACTACTTCTCATGCCCCACAAGCTTGCCCTCTTGGTCTTGCCAGCCGAATAATATATCTTCCCATGAAAAACTTGGGATAACAACTTTTGCTCTTGACCAACGATCACATGAGGTCGTTGGTCGTTGGTCTTGAATGATGGTTGTTGGTCATGCCTCAATGTCACTCACTCTCTTGCTCTTGCCTAACTCATTCCTTGCGGAGTTCATGTCTTGGTCCGGGCACAAATGTGGTCTTCTTATGACATCACACTGGTGTCATATGCGAGTGTTGCCCTGGTCTTACGCCTTACATACTGCGTTCGCATTCACTCCTGATTTGTGCTATCAAAGGAGTAGCATCGTCCTTGCGCACCCCCGGTCTTGTTTGCTCGTGAGAGAGTGGTGCGCGGAGGGGTTCATCGAACCGTCAAGCAAAACGCCGGCGCCGCCCACGCGGAGTCGACCGCAATGCATCGTGGGACCTCAGTGGCGCCGCGGCACATACGTACATTGACATCATAAATGATAGTAATCAACTCCTATTAATTTAAACTAGAACATCAGGATCAGCTTAGTTTAATAATTGTAATTATGCATCGTATATCAATGGCGAATAAAAATATCAACTTGCATCTAAGCAAATCACTAACCACTAAAACATTAATCTGTCCGGGCTCAAAGTAGTAGCATTGATGGATAGTCCAAGCATGTGTTCAGTTATACAAATACGTTCACTGCGATCATCCCACTTCCCCTTGAAAAGATCCATTAACTCATTTCAAACTTCATCAGCAGTGACAATGTTGGCTTGCGATAGCCCTTCTTAAAATTGTTGAATCGGCTTGCGTGTAGTGGGCTTACGTGTAGTAGGCTTGCGTGTGGAGGGCTTGCGTGTTGTTGGCTTGCTAGTGGTGGGCTTTGACGTTGGCTGATCCGTAATAGGAGAGTTTGTGGTGGGAGAGTTTGTGGTGGGAGAGTCTGTGGTGGGAGAGATGGTCGTGGGAGAGTCTGAAGTAGGAGAATATGTGGTGGGAGAGTCCGTAGTAGGTTCGTTGGTTGGAAATTGAGTGGGCTTGGATGTGGGCCTACGAGTTGTGGGCTTGGCTGTTCCTGATGTAAATGATGGAGTGATAGTGAACCAATTGATGCTCCAACCAGCACCACTTGTGGCCTTGATGGTGAAAGATTGGGAGCCAGCGCTCAGGGTCACAGTATGCGAGACCGTCGTCCAGGTTCCGATATTGCTTCCTGTTGACGGAAAGCTGAGCGCACCATAAACCGGCGTGCCACCTGCCTTCTCAAACTGCAAACTACCACCGCCGCTCAGGCTCTGGACACGGTACGCCACCGTATACACGCCCGTGGTTGGAATCGCCACCGTTGGGTAGGACATCCAGTCGCCTGCTTCGATGTTGCCCATAGCATGGCTGCCGTCCACATCGATGGTAAATGTACGATCTGCACCGAATGTGTTCAAATAATTCTCAGCTTCAACCTTAATTGTGGGAGCTTGGGTGATACTGGATGTTGGTTTTCGTGTTGTAGGCTTGGATGTTGGCTTTCGCGTTGTTGGCTTGCTCGTTATGGTTGATTGAAGGTGTCGTTCATGAGCGCGCTTGTCTTCTTCTGACACTGCCGCATCAAGATCACTGCCACGAAAGTAGGTTGAATCTCCTCGTTCTTGTCCATGAACAGAACGATACATGGAGGCAAGCGCGAAAAAGAAGACGCTTAGTTTCATTTTAGCTTCAGAATAATTCGGGAGATGTTCAGAGAAATTTTATGAGCCTGAATGTGCAAGAAATTAATTCGACGTCTAGCTCTCACCAAGCCCGCAAAAGTCGACGCAGAAGTCCTGATCTTGACGCAGAAGTCCTGATCTTGGCAACACCACGATATCTGATAACTATGAGAGATTCTCAAGGAGGATCAAGCCCGCAAAAGTCCTGATCTTGGCAACACCACGATATCTGATAAAAACAAAAACTTCATGATGATAACTCTTGATTTTACCCCACGACTCCATACATGTGTGGTCTTCTTCTGACTTCCACTACCTGTGACGTAGGCAAGTGTTGCCATGGTCTTACAATGCCTTCCATGCTGCGATCGCATTAGCTCCTGTTTTCTGCAACATCAAATAAGTAGCACCGTCCTTTTTGCGCATCCCTCCGGTCTTGTTTGCCGTCAGAGAGTGGCGCGCACCGCCAAGCACAACTCCGGCGCCGCCCACGCGGGGTCGTCCACGTTGCCGACGCCATTGTGTGCGTGTGTGTGTTGACTTGGTCTCCAGGGGAAAAGGGCCGTTTGCTGAACGTCCGGACTATCAAGTCCTCCAGCTCGTGCCCCTCCCCCCTTAGACACTTGATTACTAAACTTAACGATTTCCACCCTCCAGACGCGTTCCCCTTGCAGAAAAGCTCGCCCCGGTCACACTAACTTATTAAGGATACAGAAAAGCATATTTAACGGATTAGGAAGATTCGTGCTTACTTTATGACATCAATAGAGAACGCAGGAAAACATAATATTTATACGTTTATATATTACGATACACATATTTTTTCAATTTTACGTAGCCCTCTCTCTAGAAGATATTTGAACCAGCCTGGAGAAATAAAATGCGAGGAAACACACAACAACATGATATCATTGAGTAGAGAACGTCAACGATAATATGGGCAGACTCATGCCGTCTCCTTCCGTTGTGATATTCCTCTCATTGGCAGCGTCGTGGCCATTCGATCGTGGCCTAGTCTCCGCTCTTGGCGTGGTAACGTCGCCGAATCATCGGCGATGTGGCATCATTTCCATCTCCACAGTCCGGAGACGGCGATCGCGGCATCGCTGGCTCGACGAACGGGGGATCGACGCGCGGTTTGGTAGTGTAAGTCGTCGTCCCACCACGGGCGTGAACATGTCGAAGCCAACGCCGTCGAGGGAGGTAGGACCCTCGGCATCATCGCCGGAGCGCGACGAAAGGGGAATGGAAGCGACGACGACGACGACGCCCGTCCGCGGACGATATTTCGACTTCGACTCGACGGTCAGGAGCACGACGAGGATTACGCGATCGATGATGTCGACGACGACAACGACGACCGATAACATTGCCATGGGGGACGACGAGTCCGCAGCGAGCGGGGCACTAGTCCCCCCTGATGTGATGCGTCCCTTCACCCTCCTCCTGCTCTCCCAATTCGTTCTATTCGTGGGCGTGGGCGCCGTGATACCCACGATACCGATGTACGGTCAGAGCATAGGTCTCAGCTCGGCATCGAACGGCATAGTAATCGGCGCGCCGGCATTGGCCCTACTGCTCGTGAACAGGGCGGCGGGGGGGTATGCCGATTCCCCCGTCGACGGCGGTCGTAAGCGCGCCATGATGGGGGGTATGGCGATCATTGCCCTCGCGGACCTCGGTACCGCGTACTCTTCCGACCTGACGTCGCTCGTTTCGGCGCGATTGGGACTCGGACTCGGGAGGGGTTACGCCGAGGCGGGTGAACGGGGCATGCTCGCCGACCTCGCGAGCGCCGCCCCTGGTTTGCGCGGACGCGCCCTCGCACTGCAGCAGGCGTGCGTGGCGTTGGGGATCGCCATCGGCGCGCCGCTGGGTGGGATCGTCGTTCAGGAGTACGGTCCTCGTAGCGCCTTCCTTTGCGTGAGCGCCGCGGCCGTTGCGGTCCTCGCTATATACGCCGTCCTCCCCGAGACGAGGAAGTGCATCATCTTCGACGACGACGACGAGGTGAGCGCCGAGGCCGGCGACGAAAACGGCGATGGCGGCGAGCTCTGGAGACGACTCCTGACGACGTCGTCGACGTGGCGATCGCTCGCGTTGGCCCAGTCCGGCGCGTCGTTCGGATTCGCGTGCAAAATCGCGATCGTGCCGATCCTGGCCGACGAGTCCTTAGGCGGGCCCGCCGGGGCCGGCCTGCTGCTGTCGGCGGCCGGACTCGCGGGACTCGTGGGTGCGCCGCTCGGCGGGGTCCTCGCCGACAGGGCCGGCTCGCGCGTCGCCGCGGCGGTGTCGGGCACGGTGAGCGGTTTATCCCTGGGTTTGGTCCCGATCGGACTTTCATTGACGAAATTGATGGAATCGACGATGACGTTCACGGATGGGGGTGAAGGATCGTTCTCCTCACCCCTGGTTGTCGACGGATTATTTTCTTCCGCTCCATCATGGATTGATCCCGTACTGGACGGATTGGGCAGCCCCGAAGCGTTCGCCTTCGTTGTACTAATCCTGTTATGGAGCATGGGCGCCAGCGCTCAGGGTCCGGCATTGATGGCGCTGGCGCAGGAGAAGGCGCCGGCCGGGTCCGAGGCTACAGCACTGGGCCTCCCGAGGGCGATCGGGGATGGAACCTACATTGTGGCGCCGTTGATCATGGGCTACTTCTGCGATATCATGGGAGATTCAAACCCGGGAATAGCGTGCACAATTGCGGGAGGTGCCATCGTTCTGGGCAGCATTGCATTGCTCTCTTTCGATCCGTCAGATGATGATTCATGATACTGTAGATGTAATTGATAACATTACACCTGTGTACCTTTTTCGGATTAGGTAAGGAATTCGACGAATCATGGGCAGCCCAACGCGATATTGCATTTTGTTTCGCTCGTCAGGGGCCCGTTTCGGCGTCGAAGCGTCTAAAAGTAAGAAAAGTAGAGCTGGGCACGGCCATGGTGCGATGTGGCAAGCTTTGGACTTGATAGTACATACGACTTTACATAAATACTACATAAACCGATATCATGATACGGATACTTAAGGGCCGATAATATGATACACGGAGAAACTCCGGCCAGACGTGTGAGCCGCTGGGTGAAGCATTTTCCCTTAACTCGCCCCCGTCCCCGATTGCCGGTCGCCATGACATCGTCGTACGGGGGGTGGCCCCCTTCAATCGCCACAGCCGACGAAGTGTCCAGAACCATGGGAAGCGTCGCAGCAGAGGCCGCCACGGCGGCCACCGCGGCGATCACCTCCATGGACCCCACCGGACTGTACAGTTCGAACCTCGTCACCTCCGCCCTTTCCACGATCGGGGACGCTCAATTCTTCGACGAGAGCATCTCCGCATCCACCGTCCGAACCCAGCTCGCGGTGACCGGCGATCCGTCAAATCCATCCACTACCCTCAACCTTATCAAGGGGATGAAGTGGCTCCTCGCGAACATGTCCAAGGGGCGCAACGTCAGCGACTTCTTCCCACACGTCGTCAAGCTCGTGGGAGCACCCAACCTCGAGGTTCGTAAGATGGTGTACATCTACCTTGCGCGGTACGCCAATCACGATAATTCATGCAGAGAGCTCGCGCTATTGAGCATCAACGCATTCCAGAGGGGATTGGCCGATCGCGAGCCGTTGTTGAGGTCGCTGGCGCTGAGAGTGCTTACTTGCATGGACGTTCCCGACGTGTTGCAGCTGCAGGTCCTGGGCGTGAGGACGTGCTGCAAGGATAGCAGTCCCTACGTGAGAAAATGTGCGGCCAATGCGGTGGGTAAGCTGCACCCCCGGTGTATCGAGGCTGGGGACGGGGCTCAGGCCGAGCAGCTCGTGGACATTATCACGAAATTGCTTGAGGACGATGCCAGCACAATGGTCCTGACCTCGGCGATGATCGCCTTTTGCGAAATCTGCCCGCAGCGCCTTGATCTGCTCCACGGATGCTACAGAAAGATGTGTCACTTGCTCACGGACATGGACGAGTGGGGACAGGTAGTGGTGATCGACGCGTTCGCGCAGTACTGCCGGAAGTTCTTCAAGCAGCCGAGGGGACAGATACACGGATCCGCTGAGAAAATAGATCGGGAGTCTAGGATCACACGGAGCAGCAGGAGAATTGGCGGGACGGGTCCTCCCGTGTGCGAGGTCGCGCCCAGTGATGGAGCTGCCACAAATGAAACGTTGCTGTCGTTAGACGGTCCATCATCATCTATCGCCGCAAAAGGCCAATCAGCAGTCCCAACTCTCCCCCCGCGCCGGAAGGAAAAAGTCAAACGACGCGTTGTTCGTAAAGCATTTTACTCGGACGAAGAGGATGAAAGCTCGGTGGAGGAAGTGGATCCCTACTATCCTGCATCCGGAGGGAATATCGCGAGAAGTCTACGCGAGAGTCCCGTAATGGGCAGCCCGTCTGGTGGAACGAACAATCTCTTTTTCCGCGACGATGTGAACGCGTCTGTGAATGGCAATAAAGAACAAGACGACTTTGGCTGGAATGGACATGGCGGGGAACCAGTAGCGACATTGGACGACGACGAAGAAGACAACGATTTGGACGACGATCACAAGTTATTGTTACAGTCTTCCTTGCCCTTGTTGAAGAGTAGGAACTCAGCGGTGGTGTTAGCAGCTTGCTCTTTACATTATCATTGTGGCGTTGCAAGCATTAAGGTGAGATCTGATTGTGCAAGCGATGTGTATAAATTAGTGCAATTTCTGATTGTCGCGTTTTGCAATCAATTATGACATGATTGGCATGTTGACTCTGCCAGATACGATCCGCCCTTGGGAAGGCATTGGTACGTATACACCGGGACAGACGCGAAATCCAATACATAGTCTTGGTGGCTATTCGAACATTAGTGCAAGAGTGCCCTTCGGCGTTCAGCCCGTTCCTGCATGATTTCTTTTTAAAGGGAATGGATCCATCCTTCACGCGAATGATCAAGCTTGATATCCTCGTATTCCTGAGCACAGACCCTAAATCGATCGACGCCGTGCTAACAGAACTTCAAACGTATGTCCGCCACGGTGACAAGGTTTTTGCGTGCGCTGCGATTCGTGCGGTGGGAAAAGTTGCCGAGTTGGCCCGCGTAGCCTATGACCGTAGAGCTGACACAGCAGGAGACTTAGATGTTGCCAGCGCTAGGGCGGAATCGAACTCTATCGCATTGAATTGCCTCTCTGGTATCGTGACTCTATCTGAATTTTCTAAGAGTTCAGAGGTTGTTGGAGAATGTGCAGAGACGATGCAACGAATTTTATCTCAGCTTTTGTCGGACGATGGGATGACCAGCGAGGTCAATGACTCCGCTAGAATTCAAGAACGAGCGTTGAAGCGCCTGCTACTCATCCTTGTGCACTCGCTTAATCCAAACGAGGATAGTATTGGCAAGCAGATATCAGCAGAACAGACTCAGTTGCAACTGATTGTCGTCCGCGTCCCAGACTCGGCAGTTGCTTCCATTATCTTCATAGTTGGTGAATGGTTGACTGTGCCTCATTCTATGCGATCTCCGTGGAATATTACTGAGAAAAGCAGGATCGGCATCCGCTTAGAGGTATTGCATCTATTGGCCAAGCATTTCACCAGCTTGAATCCACGAATAAAGTTGCAATCTGTGCATTTTGCCAGTAAAGTGTTATTGACACTCAAGGCAAACCAAATATCATCTTCACATGGTTCATGCAAAGAATGCGCGGTTAGTGAGTTCATTCTTGCTATGGCCAGGGTGGATGTTTTGCAGGATGTGCGTGACCGAGCCAGGTATGAAGGAAGTATTCTGCAATTATCAGTGGGCCTCATCTACGATACCAGCGCACTTCAACAATTACCAACGAGCGCGTCTTCTCTCACTTTGGACATGGCAAAGGCTATGTTTTTGCGTCGCAAGCCTACCGCTTCATCCTTGCCTTTGGATAGCAAAGAAATAAGTGGCGCAAAGAATGAAGTGGATGTCTTTAGATTTGGCACGTTGAACAACGTCATCTGCAGCAGAACAGTGGGCTCCACTAATCCATTGCCTGCATGGGCAACAAAAAACAGTCCTAGCACTCTTAGGGACGCTTCAGCAGCAACGATGTCCGATAAAAGTATCGACAGAGGAGAAAATAACCTTTATAGCTCGTCGGAGGAGGATGATGAGTCGTCGCTGTCAGATGATACCTCTTCCGCCTCCAGCGAGGAATCAGGGGACGAAAGTAGTGATAGTGAAAGTACTGAGAGCAGTTTAAAAGAAAACCCAATCAAAGAAAATGTCATCGGTAATGTTGGATTAGAAGTGAAGCCTGCCATGTCAAATTTTGTTCAAATCGCAGGTTCGATTACGCCTTCACTAATTAAAATCGCAGCTCGACATGGATCATCATCGGACTCTTCAGGCGATGATGACAGTGGCAGTGATGACGAAAGTAGTGATGAATCAGCAAACTATGTAGAATCGAATGGGGGTACAAACATGGAGACTTCTGATCAGTCAAACATACTTGATATGGAAATTGAAAACAAATTAACTCGAGTAACCGCTCGATTTTCCGAACAGACTGTTGCTGCAGGGCTCGAAGACCTTGTTATGGCGCCACTTGTTGGCAACAGAAATGAAATATACAAACCTTCAAGCATAGATGACGAATGCGGTGCGTGGAGAGAGTATGTTCGACCCGCATTAAGCGGTGGTCTGCTTGTTAAAATGCGTTTTGTCTATGGTGCCTGTAGAGCGAGAGAGGCTCGAGTCATGGGTTTGGACACCAAAAGTCCGAATACCGTGTGTTTGCAGGTTCATGTCGAAAACATGTAAGTTGCCTCGTCGCGTATATGGCGAAACCCTTTCTAATAAATATCTTACTTGCTGATATTCGCTACTGCGCTGCAGGAGACCTGATGCGGGTACCTTGCGGCACGTAAGAATCGTTCATAGGGGAGGGATTTCTAGTGGAAATATATCTCCATCAAGAGTTATTACACCGCCTGAAATTCCAGTTCTTAAGAAAGGAATGGTGTCGGCTGTCTTCATAGGGCTTACTTTTTCGTCTATTACCGATAGAGATGGGGTAACACTCGCCAAGTTTGATGTGAAATCAGACCGCGGTAATACATCAATTGAAGTTCGTCCGACTTTGGGCGAGATGCTCTGTGATGAGTCGACCAAATGGATGGTCCAATCTGACTTTGATTCTAGAATGTTAAGGCTCCAAGGCATCCAACGCATATCATCGACATTTTCCCTTTCCCCTGTGAGCGATGACAGGTTCAAAAATCTCCCGCGCATGGTACTGCAGCATTTGAATCTTGTAAGTACAAGTACAAGTTCTGTTGTTCTTGGACGTCTTTCGAGCGCATTTCTCATTCACTGCGTTGCCTGTCTCTAGAATTTAATTGGAAAATGGACCGGAAAGGGCGCCTTTGTTGCTGCATTGCCAGCTAGTGGCCAAGAGGTGTACATTCATGTAACATGCGACCCCGCAACAGGAAGTGGCAATATGATCGTGTGTAGTAACGATGCAATGGCTGCGAACTCGATCACTAATTTACTCAAACAAGCACTGAGCGCTTGAAGTTATTCGATTTTTGCAACTGCTAGATTAAACCTAGAACTCGTGGGGTCGTATCAAAACTAAATTTGCGTTCTCTCAATTCATGATAACGGACGAATCTTCCGAGTTAAGGCACTGGACATGCAGGAGCGTTCAACTCCCTTGTCTGTCGCTCTGGGTGTTCCTCGTGAGGATATCCCTGCCAAGCTTGACCAACAAGGGCACATAAGAGCGATCGATTCCCACGTCATGCAAGGCGTCGATGGCGAGTTCTCCAGGACCACACAGATGAGCGATTAATTCCCTCGTTATTCATGGCATTGATCGCTCGAATGCTCTCTGCTGAGCCCCCCCCCCTCGTCGCCCACACCAGGGCCTTCTTTGCAAGGCACCAACCGACCTTGAGGGCGTATTGAGAGGCAGGGAAGAATCAGGCAGGGAAGAATCAGCTCGCTTGTCAAGGAATACGTCCCCCGCGAGGACGTCTTATCCGTGATGGGCGATTCAATCAGCATCAGGTAGACGTGCTGTATCTCGAATGAATGCCCGTGAGCAAGTTGCTCTAGTTAGTATTGCTGAGTATACCTACTCCATAAACAGATATCGGCGAGTTGGAAGGGTTGTGAATGTGCGGAAGTCTTCAAATGAGGGTTTGGCCAGGAGTATTACTTTAAGACAAAATAAAAACGCAGAGAAAGGGGTAAGTAGAGAGCGTGTATCGAATCGTGATGCAAGCAAATGAGTTTCAGGGGCTATGGTATCTGCAAAATTTGCTTGAGTTCATGACTAGTGAATGTCAACAGGCCTCATAGTAAATGCTCATCACCCTTAGAGCAGGGATGCTTTTATTTACGGACAGGTCATATTAAAGAGTAATAATATATTCTGCGTATCATTATAATTTCTTCATAGCATCCGCATGCCCCAATCCCAACTCCCACCATCGCCTCACAACACCATTTCGTGTGCATTTTTCAAAAATGTTGTGCTCTCGACCACACTTTCAACAATATCCTTTCCACACACCCACCCTTTCATGCCCGAGTCGCTCGATCTCGTGCAAGTTCATCATTCGATAAAGGGAATCCCACTTGTGCTTACATTTCATGATGAAGTAACCGACATTAAGTCATAACTGACTCGAATTCATCCTCGTCGAATGAATTGTTATTCGAATGCACAGAATGAGGCAATTCCACTAAATAATCACTGCGTCTCGCCCCCCCCCCTTGCAATTGCGGTCTCATATACCCCTGGGATCTTATCACTAGCTCTTCGTCGCGATGTTTATGTAAGCATAAGTATATTACAGATGAAGTAAATAAGAAAATGAAAACCCCCATGGCACCGAATGCGCTCTCTTTTGTAAGTTCCTGATTGCTCTTGTCGATACCCATTATAAACAAAGGCTGATATTTTATTATTGTCCCCACGTATGCCTAGACTCCGGCATTTGTCGTATAAGTCGCATAATGACATGTTGGAGTCAAAAAGTGAAGGATCTGTGAGTGCCCAGATATGGAACGACGTATGCTCCCGCTATAAACGAATGCAATCACGCCGAAATCTCAAAGTATTTCTCACCGTAAATAACATGCCCGTTAACGAGTAAACTGCACAGAATCGCGAAATGCCATCTAAACGTGACCCGAAGCATGAAACTACCCCTTTGCAAAGGTCTACCATTCTGTGTCCTGTTCTGGTCATGGTTATGTATACTTGATGCTCGAATGATTTTGGTGCCATAGCCCGTGGCGTGGCTATTGGGTTCCCAGAGAGTAGTCCTCTCTTTTCGCTATTTGACAGATTCTGCGTCCGTCGGCGTCGGCAACCGGAGAGGCTTCGGGTCATGGATGGATCCCTCGTCGTCCCTCGTCTTGTACTTAATGCGTTAGGGTGTTTTCAAAGGCAGCCGCTTTACATATACATGTCGGGGGTTTAGCCAAAACGTAGGACTTCCTGCAGTAGTTTAGCCAAAATATTTTATCTATTCCGGTAATATGAGATATAAATTCCG
>JALLBA010000912.1:0-12915 GCA_036939675.1 Cyclostephanos invisitatus
GCCTTGTCTCGTCTCACCTCATCTCATCTCGTCTAGCCTTGGCGTTGCATCGTGCCCCCACATGCTCCATCTCATTGCTCGTCGTCACAGTGTCATTCTGTCTTGTCGTCCATCTCGTCGTCACCACGTCGGGTCATCGTCGTCATCGCATCTCTTCTTGTCTCGTAGTAGTCGCGTCACATTCCATCCCGCTGTGTGCTTGTTGCCGCATTTAGTTTCAAGTAGTTGATTGTCGAGTAACTTGTTCCAGCGTGTCGACCTTCCCTCTCATCGCATGGCGTCGACGTTGACGCCCTCGTCACTCATCTTCCGCCACTGCCACCACGGCCCAGCGCTGCCACTGCCTTCAATGGCCGCCCAACACGCCTGCCCAAACGCTGTCGCACCGCCGCCATCTCCCAAAGCCACCGCTGCGTTGCCATGATTATTTGATTGTTGCATAATATCGTAGTACTATTAGATGTTTTTGCCGACATGTGCAACCATGTCGGGTTATCTTTATGCCGACACAACATCAACATGTCGGGCGCTGACATGTCGTGCGACATGTCGGCGTGTCTGTCGTTTTGAGGGGGAAAATTCTCCGACACGACACCGACATTGCCAGCCAAGCTTCAATCTTGCACTCGCTAAGCTCGAGTGCCCGCAATCCCTCGTCTACGGATGGACGGGAATAGCGATGGATCGCACTATGTATTTGCTCATCGAAGTGAATGCATTCGTTGCCCCGCCCGACCTCGGGCCTACACCGATATACGCCGGTGGTTTCTTGCCAAACTTGGCGATGAAAGTGACGGAGCAACTGTGGGAAAATACGAAATTTATTTCCTTTTGCATCAGAATATCCACCGAGCGTGCTTCCGCTTATTGGACGAATTAATTCAAGACAAGTTCAAGGTTTTGAACATTTCTGGATTGAATGGATGGAATTCTACGATGTCTATCCAAGCCATTCTCGTACAATTGGAGACAACGTTTGGAAAGTTATTTTTAATAATAACACAACATTCACTTTGCCGTTTGACCCGAGGGACACACCGGAAACACTCTTCTACAGGATCGAAGAGTGCCAGGAAATTGCCATTCTGGATGGTGCAGCATACACCGTGAATCAAATCATGGGCAACACGATGTACCTGTTTCTCCAAGCGGGAGTATTCCCGACTCGAGAGTTCAAAGCATGGGACGCCATTGTGGGCAAGACGTGGCCCGCACTCAAGACATTCGTCCAACAAGCTTATCAACGCAAGCTCGTGGCCACAAGCCTATGAAACACAGCTGGGCAAATGGGGTATACCCCAAACCAGAATGCTTTTCACGCGTTTGAAACGACCGATGATTCAAGCGTGGATACGACGGTGACACAGATCGCCGCTATGGCGAATACCACCGGAAGCACGCTTGGCCAGACGTTCCAGTCGTCGGTGGTCCCCGCAGAATTAGCGGCCGCCGATTGCCGATAATCAACAGGCCTTGTATCAACACGTCGCGCCATTGACACAGCAGATGGCTGCACTGTCGTATCAAAACACTCAGAGGCAACCGGCATACCAGGCCGCTCCGCCCATCCAGCACCACGTTCCAGCGATCGGAGCATACGCAGGAGCTCGAGTCGCCCAACCTGGAGGATACCAGCAAACTACTGGGCGTGGCGGCACTGTAGCACAGCCTGGAGGTTTCCAGCAAGGCCGTGGATACGGTCGATCCACAGGACGTGGCCGCTATGGACACCAACCTACCCGAGGCCGAGGACACACCGCCTTTGCTGACTACGTCCCGACAGGACGTGGCAAGCCAGGAGGGTACACATCGACGGGCGGCACGAATACACACCGCCCTTTCCAATCAAATCTCATGAAGATTCATAATAATTGGAACGTCTGTTATTCTTGTGGTTTCGATGTTGAAGAAGGACACGATTCTATGACATGTCATATGGATTGGCATAAGCCATGGCACAACATCCATTTTACCCGCGCGAATGCGCAACAGAAATTGGATGCGGGAAAAAAAGCTTGCACTCGTGGCATGCACAAGGTGATCGTACCAGGACAAGCTTGACGGTTAGAGGCAGAGAATGTTGATGTTGCATATAAATATAACAATTTAGTTACTGCTCATATTGATTCTTTGGAACCCACCCAAAATTATTCGTTAAACATCATCGAGAACAATGATGCTACAATTCTGATGTCTAATTGTACGTCGCCTTCGGACAGCCTGAGTGTTTCAGCTAACGCTCCGATGTCGCTCGCCGCGGCAGCTCGTGCAATATTAGGTAATCCGTCATCCGAATACCTCAATGCTATATCGATTGTGACGATGCACGCTATCGCAGACACAGGCGCTACATCTATTTTTATAATGGATGGGGTCAATGTTGTCAACAGGAGGGCAGCGACTAATCCACTTACCATAAACTTACCTGATGGCAGGAAAGTCAAATCTTTGCACGTTTGCGATATCGCGATCCCGGGTTTGCCTACTATTTTGATGGGTCATGTTGTCCCGCACCTTGCAATTGCGTCGTTGATTGGCATAAGGCCGCTGTGTAATGTGGGATGTACCATCACGTTTGACAAGGATAAATGCGATGTTATCTACGATGGTCAAGTTATTTTACGAGGATTAAAAGTCGTGGCTTTGGATTTATGGACGCTACCTATCAATGCCACGAAGACCGCCCTTCCATGATCGGCCCCTGTTTGCGATCGTGCCCAATGTGACATCAACACGGGAATCCGTCCCGGCATTAACTTAGCATCGTTCACACATTCCGTTCAAACCCGAGCCAACGAGGTTAAATTTGCGCACCAATCACTGTGAAATCCGAAGATATCGACGCTGCTCGAGGCCGTGCGTAAGGAATTCATCAAAGGGTGCCCCAACTTGTTGGAGAAATTAATCCTCAAATACCTGAACACATTCATGTCCGATTTAGCCTATCAAGGCCGGGATACAGTTTGCGACGATCCGCCCATGCCGGAGAGTCAGGACTGTCCCACGATATAACGCATTTAATTTAATAAAGTAACAACTACTCAAACCCGCCGTCGTCATCGGCATCATGCCGATCTCTGCACCCACATACCATGGCGGAACCGATATGGTCTACCCCTTTTTTCCCTCCACAAAAAAGGCGCATCACTGGTTTTTTATGGACGATCAACGTAGGAACCAGTACATCACCCCCATCTCTTGTCCCTCTTGGCAGACCGAGACCTCCTCGTCGCACATCGGCAACCGACCCGTCCCCCGACGATGGCATGCCCTCATGGGTATGCCCAACGGCCAGCCCACGGTCTGCAGGGCTAGCCTGCCCCGTGATGCTCTACGGTGCATGAACGATTCCGCCGATGCGGCCGGAACGAAGTCCGGAACACAGTACTACCCCAGTCCCTCTCGGTGGACGGAAACCCCCTCGTCGCACATCGACGACCGATCCATCCCCCGACGATGGCATGCCCTCATGGATATGCCCGACGGCCAGCCCACGATCTGCAGGGCTAGCATGCCCCGTGCTGCTCTACGGTGCACAAAAGATTCCGCCGATGAGGTCGGAATGGAGTTCGGAATGCAGTATTACCCCAACGACACGTCAATGACATTATACGTCCGGCTCCAGCCCCAATCACCACCGATCACAACGACGGCAGCAACGCCGGAGCTCACTACCAGTCCCCACGGTGCACAGTCTATTCGCACGGCCAAAACGACTCCGTCAACTGCTTGATCGGACATACACAAGCCACCGTACATTGCCGGAGAACGCTCCCGCTGGCCCCACCCTACTTGTTGCCTCTGACGACACCACAACTGCGGATATCGACCCTGCAATCTTACCATCATGGGAAGACGAGGTGACACACCATGCGGAATGGGACGACGACACCGACGACGACAACCCACGAGGCTCGGCATCAACCACATCGTCTAAAGCAAAAGCAACCACGCGGCCCTCCACTCTGTCCATGCGCCAATCTTGCACCACGACCAAATCCACAGACGACAAACAGGACTTCGTTATTAGCAAGATACTCACGCAAAACGCCCACGGTTTAAGACGACGAGCACGCGACATTGACGGACATATACTCCCGAACTCACCTTTTGATTACACGTGTTACGAACATCTAATAACGATGATGAAACTAAAAGAGATCGATGTATATTTTGTCCAAGAGACTTGGCTCGAGGGCGATGTATTCGACGAGATGATCAATGGCTACCATGTCTTCCGCCATAATGGTGACATTGGAAATCATAACTTCCGAGGCGTTGCAATCGTATTATCCCCTCGCTATTACGACGGGTGGAAGGTTGCCGGAGCCAGGCCGCTGATTACAACCGATGCTAAGGGAGAATTTGCAGGACGTTTCATCAGCCTCAACATAAAGTTAGCAAACAATGATCGCACTTGGAAACAAATCCGGGGAAAAAGGGGCCACAATTTCTTTGCCCTCACCCTCATATCAGTGTATCATCCATGCACGAAAACTGGGGACGACGATATCTATTTGCGTTTCCTAGACACGCTGGACGAACTCCTCGACAAGGCCCCTGCTACGTCGGCCATACTTATGGGAGCCGACGTCAATTCAAACATTGGGAAACTCGACGGCGTAGCCTCCATGGTATTCCGATCAGTGCTTGGACCACACGGCCTTCCCCGGCAGAAACATGAAAGGCGAAAGCTTATTGCACGTCTACCTCGGACACCGTCTGCGCATCATGAACACCTTTTTCGAACCGAAAATCGGTAGCCGAGGACATGGAACTTGGACGAGCAACCGCCCCACAAGCACGGGAATCGTGGACAGCCACATGCTCGACCTCCTCGTATGCTCGGCAACACTGCACAAACGGACACATAACTGCAGCACCACACTCGATGGGCTCGACAGCAATCATCGTGCCGCCGCCCTCGCCCTCAATCTCACATCCATCAAATTCAAGGCGAAATCATCCTTAAATCGTGGCAACATCGATTGGAGGATTATATGCGGGGAGGAGCCACATCGTACGATGTATAACAAATACCTCATGCAACTCACCTCACGGGACATGTCATATGACAGTTTCTGCAACGCGGTTGTACGTGCAGGTGAAATCACCGCTACGACCGTTAATCGAAGCTGTACGGGGTGGTACGCAGCAAGCGAACGTATCCTTGCCCCAGCAATCCAAGAGAAGAACAGTCTACGACATCACCTCCATGATTGCATTGACCTCAGCCCCGACGAATTATCATGCACCAAAGTTCAACTCAAGCTGTTGAACAAGTGAAATCACGATCTTGTCGAGTTGGCGAAGGCTCGGTGGTACAAAGGATTGTGTGAGAAAATCCATCAGATGAACATGGATCCAGGGGTAGCGTGGGAACACATACGCATACTCACCGGTGGTGAAACTGCACATCACACATCGACCGTCAACATGGCGATGCGGCTCGAGAATGGCGATCTCGCATCGAATGCGAAAGAAAACATGTTGGTATTCGGCGCACATTTCCACAAAGTCCTCGATAACCATCGTCCCGTCGACCACACTGTACTCGACCTCCTTGATCAAAAGCCACACATGACAAACATTGACAACCCAATCACCTTCGCGGAAGTCAACCAAGCCATAAACAAGCTCAAACAGGGGAAATCACCAGGACTAAATGGCATTCCCCTGGAAGCACTCAAAGCAATGGACAACGTCTCACGACGCACGATACATCGACATATCTGTGATTTTTTCAAAGGTTAGATTGACCACGAAGGATGGCATCAAAGCCAATGTATCCCTGTTCCAAAACAAGGTGACCTGAGTGACCCCAACAAATGGCGCGGGATTATGTTAATGGACATGTGCAGCAAAGTTTTTTGTCGGTGATGACACGCCAAGCTTTACGTTGCTGGACAAACATGGGACACGGTTTCAATTCGGCGGGACCCCGGAGATCGGATGCCGCGACGGCCTCTTTACCTTAAAAGCTCCACGACCTTGCCTCGTATGTGGGCTTTGTTGACTTGGTCAAAGCATACGACACGGCAAATCACATACTGCTCATCGACATCCTTCGGAAATACGGAGCGCCGCCAAAATTTGTCAAGGTAATTGAGACGATATACAGAAACAACACATGCATCCTAAAAATTGAGAACGAAATTGCTGAATTCCCCCAAACCGTTGGAGTCCGCTAAGGGGACAACATGGCACCCGTGCTATTCCTGTTCCTCATGACGGCATTCGCCGAAATGCTAGAAATCGTGTGGAAGGAAATGGACATCCCAATCTTTAGTGTATTGACAACAGCAGATGAGCACCTCGCGGAAGGACGCATATGCAGTCACACACCAGCGATGTTTCGCTCCACCAAACTCATGGCTTATAGCATCCTCCAATGCCTTTATGTCAATGACGGCGCCTTCCCTTTCGGGACAAGAGATGATCTGCAACGTGGAATGAATCTGATATATTGCCATTTCGCGCGATTCGGATTAGAAATGCACATCGGACGTGGCGCATCGAAGTCGAAAACTGAGTGTTTTTTCTTCCCCCCCCCTCAGTTCTTCCAGCGGCTCGACCATCGGCACACCGCAGCCCGTACAATACAAAGGGCGTTTCACCATACACGATGCATCCACGCTCCACTGGACACTTGTGAAGACCCCCCTGTACCACTGCATGCCTTAGCACCATCATTATTACCTGAAAACTTCGCAATTGAAAGTCGCGTTGCAGTCGTCCCTCATCATCCACGACACGGCAACAATATTGGGACAGTCATGAATCACACTGCAAAATTTGTCACTTTCTCACCTGATACATCTCCGGATAGCCGAATTCGCATCCTACCCAAGTCGCTTTTATCTTTGCCCCCCCCAAGTACATCACGCCCTGCACATCACATTCAAGGAGCGCGCCATGGACTTGTTGCACTCCCGGCAGCTCACAATGATGAACCACACAACTATCAGAAACAACGAAATCGAGACAACGACACCTACGACAAACTCCCCGAAACGGCGACCATCCCAGTTGCCGACGGTTATGTCAGCTTCACACGCACCTTCCGTTATCTTGGCTCCCTCATCAACCACGAATAGCAGCGGCCATGGTGGCAATGGGCGCACTAAAGGAGGTGTGGAGAAATCCCCATTTGGACGTATACAACAAATACTTACTTTTTCGAGCCATCCCGATAAATCTATTGCTCTGGGTATTCGAGACGTGGTCTCTCCGCAAGACTCAACTCGATCAACTCGAAGTCTTCCTCCATCGGAGTATAAGACGCATTCTCAAAATTTCAATGAACAACGTGAAGGAAGAAAGAATCTGCAACGAGAAAGTACGTCAACTGTTCTATTCGATCCCATGTGTGTGAAATATGATTGCGGCCAGGCAATCGGATTTCATTGGCAAGATGATCCGCGGCCCCTCTGATCGACCATCGCGGAACATGATTACAGCCTGCTGTGATCACAAACGACAAGTTGGACGACCGCAAACGACCGGGAAAATTTTTATGGTGGACAACTTACGCTTGCTCTTCAAAGATATCGACACTGTCAACATCGATCGATTCGGATCCCTGCGAGACTGGATCCATGAAGCGAACGACGCAGATTACTGGAATCAGCTCGTGCGACGTCTACTCCATCCTGCCACGCCCCTGCCGGAGCGGCCAGAATCATGGGGGCCGCTGCCGTCATGGCGGGCACGACGCGCTAACAACGACGGACGACGCCCCTCCGCGACCAATAATGACAACGATAGCGACGACGATACAAATGGTGAGAACACCACCAATGCGGACAATGATGCAGACAGACAAGGAGGGCGTCGAGACGACACACGGGGACAAGGACATCATCGACCTCCCCCGTCACCGAGAAACCCTCCCTTCACGCACCAACACAGTCCACAGTTCGCTCCCCCCCCCCCTATGCCATACGATCCAAAACAATGGCTCGGCGATGAGGACTTTTGCATGCAGGTTGGAAGAAGCATGTTCCACTCACTCACCATCCTCGGACTTGGACTGGGAGCGTCCGAAACAGAGGTCAAAGTTCATTACCGGCAACTCGCCCGGAAATATCATCCTGACAAGAATATTCCAGCGACCACTGGTTTGAATGCATCTGAAGCTTCTACCTTCTTTCAGCTTCTCAACAATGCGCACGAGTACCTCAAAGATCGCGCATAATACTTTTTTGTCAAAGATCGCGCGTAATATCTTTTCTGTCAAACTCCCCCCTTCGAATATTCTTCCTCACAAATAAGAAGAAGAATCAGCGGACATAGGCCAGAACCAGGAAAGGGGGACACAATCTTCCACACACAAGAAAATGGCACAGCCGGGGACATACTTTCTCCTTTCCCTTTCCCATTCTGACCTCATACTCCGTTAGTACTCAATCACCAAACTTCTGCTCCACACTACACACAACAAAACACACACACACACACTTCTACACAAAACGTACATCTCCATCGCATCACCTCCCATCCACCACCCAAAGAAAACCATCACCATGCCCCTCGAGCATGTCGTCACGTACCAGGCCTTCCGCGAGATCACGAACTTCATTCGTGACAACGGTGACGACTGGGAAGAATTCTGCCACACCACCACTCAGCCGTCGACCGTGAGGAAGGCCGCCAAACCTCCGCCATCGCCTAAGATATCACGTCACAAAAAAGCCAAAGCACGAGGACATCTTATGCCCGAACCGCTCATCCAAGTAAATCCCCATCGTTTTGTCCTCTTCCCCATCCAGCACAATGACATATGGAGGATGTACAAGAAAGCCGAAGCCTCCTTTTGGACCGCTGAAGAAATCGACTTATCGGCCGACGCATCGGACTGGAAACGATTGTCGTCAACCGAACAACACTTCATTTCGCACGTTCTCGCCTTCTTCGCCGCCTCCGATGGCATCGTCAACGAGAACTTAAGCAGCAACTTTGCCACGGAAATTACGTCACCGGAAGCTCGATGCTTCTACGGCTTCCAAATTGCAGTCAAAAATATTCACAGCGAGACATATTTGCTCCTCATTGACACATACGTCAAAGATCCTGCAAAGAAACTACACCTCCTACGAGCGATCGAAACAGTACCATGCATCCAGCGGAAAGCACAGTGGGCGCTCAAGTGTGCGATCCCGCCACGGCTAGCTTCGCCGAACGCATGATTGCATTCGCTGCGGTCGAAGGAATATTCTTTTTGGGCTCCTTCTGTGCCATCTTCTGGCTGAAGAAGCGAGGTTTAATGCCGGGGCTGTGTTTCAGTAATGAGCTGATAAGCCGCAACGAGGGGATGCATTGCGACTTTGCATGCCTCCTATACTCGAAGCTTATTAACAAGCTCCCGACTGCACGCATCACTGGAATCATATGCAGTGCGGTCGAGATTGAAACGGAATTCGTTGTTGACGCCCTCCCTGTTGAACTGATCGGGATGAACTCAAGCATGATGTGTGACTACATCAAATTCTGTGCCGATCAACTTCTTCTCAGTCTCGGATGTGACCGTCACTACCGAGTTGGCAATCCGTTCGAATGGATGGAGACGATTAGTGTCCAAGGCAAAACAAATTTCTTTGAAAAGCGAGTCGGAGAGTACTCCAAATCTGGGGTCAACGTAGATCGTGTGGACCAATCCTTTGCTCTCGATGCCAGTTTCTAACAATCAGAGGGGTGGACCGGAGAGCAACTATATACTATATGTCAAAGTGAAAATATATCAACAAACAAAAAACACTCCATCACTCATGTTCATTTTCGAGGCTTTACGATTATGAAGCAAAACATGTGTGAAACGCGGAGATCTTAAGGTCCAATGATTTTTTGGAAGGAGAGGATCTCATGTCTCTCTCCCCCAAACGCACTAAGCCCAATCGTGGTAGCATAATGATTAGCTAACTAACTAACTAACTAACTAGTCCGGCAACCGCGAAAGGGCACATGAAACGCCCTTGCCACGGAATCTGCAGCACCCGACGCAACGAGCCAGTCAAACCAGTCTCGACGGCCGCCGAGACTATATCGGTAATACCTATGCCGGTAATACCGCCAAATCAATGGATGCCACTTCAAGCGGAATTTGCCCCATTTCATCCAGGCCCTGCAGTGATTGCTGACGATGACGAGTCGAAAGCAAACATGTTTTGCTACGGAGCGTTTGCAGACCGGCATTCAGGCATCGTGTACAAGGACTGGTCGGGTAACTTCCCGTTTGTATCGTTCGACAGCAGCGTTTGCTTCCTCGTCATGCACCATTATGAGGCAAACGCAATAATGGCAACACCCATAGCCGGTCTCGACAATCGCAGCATATTCAACGCCTATAAAAAGAACTTTGACGAGCTAACAGCAAAGGGGTTTAAACCAAAACTAAATGTGATGGACTATCAGGCGACAAAATAAATCAAGGTGTTTCTCACGGAAGAAGAATGCAAGCTTCAACTTGTCGAGCCCCATAACCATCGTGTGAATGCGGCGGAATGGGCAATCCAGACGTTCAAGGACGCTTTTATTTTGGCGTTGGCTATGACAGATCGCGATTTCCCATTGCAACTTTGGGACAAGTTGACCCCGCAGGTCATCAAGACGCTAAACATGATGTGGGAATCCCGTATCGATCCGACGAAGTGTGCGAAGTTCTGTACGGCCCGTACGATTGGAATCGTTACCCCCTCGCGCCCTTAGGTTGCAAAGCGGTGGTGTACGAAGATGGTGATACGAGGGGGTCATGAGCATCACGGGGTGTCAATGGATGGTATTTAGGTCCTTCACAGGACCATTACAGGTGTGACATTTATTACATACCTGAGCCGAGGGGATATCGAGTGTCGGGGTCCACCGAACTCTTCCTGCAACATTGCCAGTTGCCGGATATGACCCCCCACCAACATTTTCGTGCGCTCACTGACGAATTGTCCACTGATTCAGACTGAGCTAGCATGACTCCCAAGAGGCTGACAAGCTCTCCAACTTCTATGGGATAGTATTAATGGATTGCTCAACCCGTTGCCGACAGCCGAGGAACAAAGGGTGAGCGATGACTTGTTGCGACAGGCACAACAAACGGTGATCAACGACTCACCAATATTGATGGTGCCGCGAATAACGGATGCCCCTGGAATAAAGGAATCACACAATCCCACCGCAAAACGGATGCTGAAAGAATGCCGCGATTGCATCGACGAGTGACACGTAACAACACTCCAGGCATCGTTGCCAAGCCCATAACACCGCCGTCGTACCTGCCTCCACCAAACAATGCCCGGCAACGTATCGTGACTCGTCATGCAATTAATGCATTGACTACATCAGAACAGGAGAAATGCCAACAGGCATTTACCCCTATTGAGTTATTGCCTTTGTCTGTCGCCAACGAGCCACAATATTGTTGCGAACATTTTTCTAATCCGATGGTGCTTCCGATCACCGGGGAGACAATTTTGAGTTAGAAAAAACTAATGCACGATCAGGCGACCGCCGACATTTGGCAAACTGCCTTCGGAAAAGACTTCGGCGATATGGCCCAAGGGGACAACAAAACTGGGCAAAAAGGAAAGAACGCGATGTATGTCATGAGCCACAAGGATATTAGGCGAGCATTGGAAAATAAGAAAAAATTCACTTACGGAAATCTCGTCGTGGACTATCGACCACAAAAGGACGACCCGCATCACATATGAATTATGGTGGGCGGCAATCTCATCACGTACAAATCGAGCCCTTCGGTACGTACTGCTGATTTGGACACAGCTAAGCTCCGTTGGAATAGCGTTATTAGCATGCCGGGTGGCCAATACATGTGCCTCGATATCAAGAACTTTTACCTGACGGCAAAACTTGAGTATTATGAATATATGTGAATGCCTCTTGACCTCTTCCCCATTTGGATTCAACAACAGTACAACATGGTGGCGTTAGCTTTCAATGGGTTTGTCCACCTCGAAATGCGACACGCAGTTTGGGGCTTACCTCAGGCTGGGATTCTTGCAAACAAACGTCTCCGTCGCAAACTAGCCCCATTTGGATACTTCGAACATGCCAGCACACCTGGTTTATGGTACCACGTGTCTCGTCCTATTTCGTTTACTCTTGTTGTTGACAATTTTAGGGTAAAATATGTTAACAAAGAGGATGCCAACCATTTAATCGCAAGCATCAAAGTGACTTATACTCTCACCGAGGATTGGATGGGTAATCTTTATTGTGGCATCACGTTAGACTGGGATTATTCCAATCGGACGGTCGACATTTCCATGCCGGGCTATATCAAAAAAAAGTTGCAAGAATACAATCATGTTAAGGCGACAAAAATACAGACAACGCCATACACACCGGCCCCCAAACAATTCGGGTCAGAAGCCCAATGCCCCTTGCCGGTTGATACGTTGCCCCTCCTGGACACGAAGGGGATCAAAAGAGTCCAACAGATCGTGGGTAGCATTTGTATTATGCCCGCGCTGTTGATATGACTGTGCTGATGGCACTCAGTTCGATCGTGATGGAGCAAACAAAAGCAACTGAGCGCACAATGGAAAAATGCACTCAATTACTTGACTACCTGGCTTACCATTCAGAAGCCAAAGTTTGTTTTTACGCATCAGACATGATAATGAACATCCATTCAGATGCATCATATTTGTCTGAAGGTAAAGCTCACAGTCGCACATGCGGGCGTTTTTTCATGGGATGGCTCCCCCACAATGATACTCCCATTCAGCTTAACGGAGCATTTCACGTGAGCACGAATGTCATTCAATTCGTTGTGGTTTCCACAGCCGAGGCAGAATTGGGGGCCTTATTCCACAATTGCCAAACAGGTATTATTTTTCGAAAAATCCTCCAAGATATGGGGCATGCCCAGCCTAAAACGCCGGTGCATTGCGATAATGCCACGGC